>VDFB02073739.1:0-25831 GCA_007258455.2 Sequoia sempervirens
TAAGACTCCTAATGTCAACAAACAAGCCTACGGATGATTTAGCCATAACTTACACTAACTTAGCTTACTCAGTCTATAGGATGTGTGTGTATGCTCAATTGGTACTCGTTACTGTGTACCCGACCAAGCTCCACCCCGAGTGATATCTCTCCTCTGCCTGGAGGAATGGTCCTATTACCTCTACACCATGTCACGACAACGGGAGTCATATGCTCAAAACAAGCAGTATACATGACATATTTCAAAAGTTAGATTATTCACAAATCAATAACCTTCTATTCTCTTTTATGCAGTATTTCACCAAGAATAACATCAAATGAAACAACATTCATATTGAAAACAAGGTATAAGCATCATTGATTCATCTCCCGGATTCTCATTTACTCTATCTAGTAATGGCAAATAGTAACGTCACAATTTGGGATGTAACACATAGCATCTCTCCATACTTGCTGACTTGATGCTTCCTCAATGTTGGAAGGCTCAGATTCAATGATATGACTCATTAATGCAACATAGCCTAGAAACTTCTAAGGTCTTTTGCTTTCTTTGAATGTGCCTCTAGGAGCTGCAAACTTTTCTGCCTCCTGCATGGTTTGCCTAGCCCATAGAGGTCTCTTTCAACCTATGACAATGTCTCTTGGCCCATCAGTTGGTTCCAAAGGCTCAACTGGATCACCATCCTCTTCTGGTTCAGTAGACTACCTCTGAATCTTAAGAGTATGATCAACGTCCATGTCCTGAGGAGTCTTCTGGTCTTCATTATCTATCTCCATGTATGAACCTTTAGATCTTTTGAATGCAACATCTTCAAAAGTGACATCTCTGCTAATCTCTATTTGTTTCTGTCCTGGAATGTAAATCCTGTAGGCTTTTGAGGATTCACTGTAACCCACAAATATTCCTTTCTTGCTAGATGGTTCTAACTTAGTTCTCTTATCTTTAGGCACATGAATATAAACATGACAACCAAAGATTCTCAAGTAACCTCAGGTTTCATGCCTGTGAAGGCTTCTTCAGAAGTCATATTCTCCAAAATACAATGAGGGCTCCGATTCTGAACATACACTGCAGTTCTAGATGCTTCTGCCCAAAGGAAGGTTTGCAAGTCTTGATCATGGATCATAGCTTTAGCTGCCTCCACTATGGATCTATTCTTCCTTATTGCAACTCCGTTTTGCCGTGGGTTGTAAGGAACACAAAATTCCCTCTTAATTCCTGCCTCGATACAAAAGGTACGGAAGCCTCCAGAGATGTATTCTCCTCCGTTATCAAATCTTAGAACTTTGATCCTCTTCCCTGACAAATTCTCTACTTGAGCCTTAAATTCTTTGAATTTCTCAAGTACTTCTTTAGATTCCTTAGTCTTTAAGAAATAAATCCAAGTCTTTCTAGAGTAGTCATCAATGAAAATTACATAATACTAAAAACCACTCAAGGATGCAACAGACATTGGACCACACAAATCAGAATGAACAAGATCTAGAATACATTTTGATCTACTTTCACTACTATGAAAAGGACCCTTAGTATTCTTACCCATTGCACATCCTCTGCGAGTACCATCATGCTCCTGACTGAGTTTTGGAAGGCAAGTAACCATCTTCTCCATGGATGGAAGAGCTCTGAAGTGAAGGTGAGCAAGCCTCCTATGCCAAAGCTCGTTTGAATTGGTGGAATCATGCAACAAGGCTTGAATTGGATGAATGGAAAGTTTGTATAGACTCTCTTGCCGAACACCAATCACTCGGGTTGTCTTGATGCTAGAGTTCTTCGGCCAAGCAAGAACTTTCCCTCAAAAAATGCAACTTGATATCCTTTGTCCTCCAAGGCTGAAATTGATACAAGGTTCCTCTTGATACGTGGTGTGAACAAGACATCACTCAAGTGAAGAGGGATGTTAGAATCTAGGTGAAGAGAGGTGGCTTCAGCACCTTTCACTGAATAGTATGCATCATCTCCAATTATTACTTGAATGTTGGTTTCTCTCTTCACCAAATCTGAAAGATGCTCTCTATACCCTGTAATGTGCCGAGGAGCTCCACTATCAATCAACCAAGTGCTACAATCGGTAGGAACATTGATTGATAGTGCAGAGACAAATAAAAGTCCTCTTGAGTTATCTCTTGATTCCTTCTGAGGATAGACATTATCCACATCTGTAGTAGAAGCATGCTGCTTTGGTCTTGTTGCACAATCTCTCGCATAGTGACCATACTTGTCACATCTAAAGCATTGGATATGGGAGAGATCCTTCTTCTTCTTAGATTCAGGAGCAACATTCAATTTCTTGTCTCTATTTCCCTTGAAATTGCCCTTTCTCCCTTCTCTTCCTTTCCTCTTCGATGTTTGAGCAGCAAGAACATGATTGTCTTCATTGTGAGAGCTTTGACCATTACCTCTTGCTGCCAATCTTGATTCCTCTTGAATACAATCTGCTCTAAGGCGATCAAACTTTGGTAGCTTAGATCTTCCACTGATACCTGTTGTGACCTTTTCACACATCGCCCCATTCAAAATGGGGACCCCCCTAATTTTTGCTTCGTTCCGGTCTTTTGGCTTGGGTTTTCTTCTCTCTCTCTCTCTGTCTCTTTTCTGGTGTCCGTCTCTCGGGGGGTTGTGTCCATCATTGAGCTTAAACGCGAAATATTGGCCAAGTCTGAAATTAGGGTTTCATCGTTTCTGGCCAGTTCAAGGTCAAGTAAAGTGAGAAGATTGAAAATTGAACTTAACGTTGTTGTCAGCAGACATCCAGCAGGCTTCCAGCCAGTTTTCATCAAATTCAGGGTACTTACTATTTTTAGTAAGTGTGAAATTCAGGGCAGTTCGTCAGCTATTTTGAGATTCCGATCATCACACAGCATTCAGAGTACATCGCACCCGCCGTGCCGTTCTGTCTATAACTTGCATTATTTTAGCAAGCCGGGCTTCCGTATTAATTTCGGTGCGATGCAGAGTTCTTCTCTTGCATGTCCGGTGATATTCCTTCCTCGGGTTTTTTCTTTCGAGATCTTCGCTACGGTATAACATGCAAGACTTTAGATGACCTTCACTTTCGTAATTCAGCCCCTTCCGAGGCTTTAGGGGCCTGCATGTCGAGGTTTTTTGCATGTCTGTGATTCCTCGATGGGTTTTTCTCTCAAGAGCTTCAGCGATGGTGTGACATGCAAACGAGGATTCTCACTCAAGCATGGAACTTGCTTATGAAGTGTGTGTCCTTATACCGCCACCCGCCAGCCTGTGATTCACGAAATGATCGCGGTTGCGTAAACGAAGGCAAACGGAGTTCATTTGATGATGCAATGCAAATTAGGTTTTATCGGAGTCAAAATAGGCATCAAAAGTCAAATCTTCAAAATCCCGGGTAAACCATCAGCGATCACCGGGCCCTTCGTGCTATCCACCGGGTGGAAATTTCGTATAAATCCGAGCACTTACCATTTATAGTAAGTCATTGGAAACATGCTGTAAATAGTAAATCAGCCGACAGCGCCGCTGTCACCACAGTCAATACGTGGTGAGGATCGCCTCATCAAAATTTCAACTCGATCGGAGCTTGGGAGCTATCAGAAACAAGAGCTTACTATTTATAGTAAGCCACCTTCAGAAACAGGCTATAAATAGCAGGGTGACTAAAAGTGGCAGTGTTGACAAGTCGATAAAATCATGAGGATGCTACGTTTAAAATTTCAAGTTGATCTGAGCTTCAGAGGCGCAAATTCAGAGAACTTACTATAAATAGCAGGGCACGATGCTGGCGAAGATGATAAAAATTTGTCTAAGTCTGGAGTCTCGTCCAGCAGGCATAGGGAAATGCGCCCATCTCAGTTAGAGGCGTGGAAATTTTTTCAAAACATAGCGTTCATCCTGCTCAGGGGGCAAAATGCGCCCAAGGCAAGGAAGGTCAAAGAAAGTCAACTTTGTTCGTCCTGCAGGCATGAGGAAATGCGCCCAAGGAGAAAGAGGGAAAAGTGAAAAAAGTTTCTAAGTATGAAAAATCCGCCTCACCCCTCAGAATGCGCCCAAAATACAAGCTCATCCTGTACACAAGGCAAAATGCGCCCAAGGTGAAGGAAAGTCAACAAGGTCAAACATTTTCATCCTTCTCCAAGGCCAAAATGCGCCCAAACTGGGCCATGTCAAGACAAAACGTGGAAGGTGAAGAGTCACCCAAGGACGTTGGAGAGTTCATCCACCAGCAGGGATAAAATGCGCCCAAAGTTGCAAGGAGTCAACGGGGTCAAAGTTTTTCATCCTCCTCAAGGGGCAAAATGCGCCCAAATGCATGCATGTGAGGACAAAATAAAGAAGGCGAAGAGTCACTCTTGAGGCGCTGTCTTGAGCTTATCCTCTAGACACATCAAAATGCGCCCAAGGTGAAGAAAAGTCAAGAAGTCAAAGAATCTCGTCCTCCTCCATAGGCAAAATGCGCCCAAACTTGTGCATGTGAAGACAAAAGCGTAGAAGATGAAGGGTCACAAGGCGTGGTGGCAAGTTTGTCCTCCTCCTACAAGGAAATGCGCCCATGTTTGGATGTGAGAAGTAATTAAGCGTGGTAATTGAGGTGAAAAATATTACCAAAGCGTGGTGAAAGGTGTAAATGTTAGGCGCTCAAGGTGTTAGAGAATTTTCCAAGGACGTGTGAGGTGGTGAATGTATGTGGGGCGTGATTTTCCCTCGTGTGTGTGCTAGGCGCCTAAAGCCTAAAGGTTTGAAAATTATTTCAAGGTGTGTGGCGAAATTTTAAATCCCTCTTCAAGTGATAAGTGTGCGCCTAGGGAGATGGGAGTCATAAGGCGTTGAAATATTTCAAAGTGATTGAAGTAAAATGATAAGTGTGCGCCTATGTTGAAGGGAGTCATAAGGTGTTAAAATATTTTCTAAGGCATGCTAGGCGTGATTTTCTTCAAGTGTGATACGCCTAAGATGGTAAAGTGTTAGAAAAATCCCGAAGACATGTGAAATTTAAATTTTCTAAGGCGTTAGAAATTTTGATAAAATTGCCTTTCAAGTGTCAAGTGTGAAGTATGAAGTGAGAAATAAGGCGTGCCGGGAATAAGTAAATTCTTCCAAAAGAAGTTGATAAAAATTCCTCTCCACTGGCAATCAAAAATTTTCTAAGGCAAGTTCTCAAAGTGCGAGATGATTTTAAAGAAATATTTTCTAAAGGCAAATTGTTTCCTTCTTGGAAAATACGCCTAGAACTCCAAGTTGATGAAATTTCTCAGAGCATGGGCAACTTTTCTCAGTGATGGAGTCAGAGATGATGATATTGCAATTTTTTCAAGAGGTCAGAGCAACAAAGAGTGATCACGGGCGAAGAATCAATTTAAAATGATGGAAATAATATTTTTCTAAGGTTCAAAATTAAAAAAATTAAATGAACCCGTTCGTTGGGCACCCATGAATTCGAGACATTCTGACGAAAATTTTCTTCTGGGTACTGGACGTTCGTGATGAATGATGGATTTTTAAGTCTTTCAAGCTTCGCCGACACTTTTTCAGTGAGGGATTTAATCAGTGCTCGAATTGTGGATTTTCCTAAGGGAGAATTTTAAATTTTCTAAGGCAAATTTGGATAAAATGTGCTTTTTCTTCGAACGGTGAATTTGAAGTCAGTTGCCTAGATAATTTTGATTAAATTCTTCGAAGATGAATTTTCCAGAGCAGATGATGAAGTTAAAAATTCGAATTCAAGTGACAGAGCTCCGGCTGGTGAGTAAAAATGATGAATTTAAATTAAATTTTCGAAAGCAAAATCCAAAACGCCAGTCAAAGTCAAGTTTCTAGAAGAATAATATTCCCGACGACTGGAGACAAGTGTCAGAAACACCAAAGAGGGAAAATTCGAATTCTTGAAGTGGAGTAGTGGAGTTTAGTGGCACTGGCTAAAATTAACTTCTTCTAGAATTCGAGTTTTGGCTATAAAATGAAGATGTTTTTCACTTGTTTTCACAGCTGGAAGTCGAATTTGCTCTGAAAGTGAGACATTGCAGTGAGTTGCTGAAGCTTGAGGGAATTCAAAATTTTGCTGAGTCTGAGTGAGTTGCTGCAGTTTGAATTTTGCTGAGAAGTTGAGTTTGCTGAGGAGGCGCACTTGGGAGTTGATTAAATTTGTGCTGAGAGAAGTACGCCTTAAGATGCTGAGAGGTACTTGCTGGTTGCTGAGAGGTACGCCATTGCTGAAGTAGAAGAGGTACGGCCTTGCTAGTGTTGAGGCTGAAGTCTGAAATCTGATTTGTTGAGCTTAGTTGAAGTTGCCTGTGGGACGCCTTGGGGTGAAGCAAAGGAATAGTTGAGAACTTAGAAGCACAAATTTGCTAGCTTGATATTTGCTGATTGCTGATACGAAGACATAGAAATTAAAATTGCTGATTGCTGATTGAGAAGTAAAGTCATCAAAGTTCACTTAGAAATCTGTTCTAAGTGTTGGAATTCGAACTTATTCAAGAGAAGAAGCTGAGGTTTGCAAACACGAGAG
Organism: Sequoia sempervirens; assembly: GCA_007258455.2. NCBI lineage: Eukaryota > Viridiplantae > Streptophyta > Pinopsida > Cupressales > Cupressaceae > Sequoia > Sequoia sempervirens. The sequence goes on from VDFB02073739.1 coordinate 6,482, forward strand.
TTATTGCAGCTTCTAGAATTCGACTGCAGCCCCTATCATTGCCTTATTTTATTAAATTTAATTGCTGATGAATGTTTGTTATGTTGCAGATGGCTGAAGCAAGGACAACCGGAAAGGACAATGGTGCCTCCAGACAGGCTATGATCAAGAAGCTCAGCAAAACATTCATGCCGGAGTCGAAGTTCCTTTCAAAGCTAGGCAAGTTGACGGATACTAACCTGGGCTCTGTCAACCTGGAGACCTTAAAGAACAGGCTGTTTGGAATTGGTAGTCATCGGGCTTCAGCTACTTCGCACAACATCAACCGGCGGGCTATATGCACCGCCGGTTTTCACGCCATTCGCTCGTGAGCTTATAATAGAGTATAATTGCTAATGAAAGGACACCGGTCGATCATGTCACCAGATGGCCAAGTGCTTGCCAATCTTACTCCGACGGCCATTGGTGAAGCTTTCGGGATCCCGGTGCACAGGAACATGATTTACAAGTCCAGGGAGCGAGCGGAGCGGATGTACGCTTCTGCTTTTGAACGATGCATGGATACAATTAATACTCACTGGATGAGCACTCCGAAGCCATCTCGTGCGAAATTGCCAAAACAGATCATAGCGGAGGACCTGAAACAGGGATACTGTGATCTTATCATGTTGCTGAGCAGGGTTGGTGGTTGCCCACAGTCATACATTTTCGAGCCTTGGATGTTTTATTACATCAACCTGGTGCTAGAAGGCAAGGATTATGTCAATTGGGCTGAGATGATCAGCGATAATATACATGAGCAGCTCCTGAGCCTGAGGAGGACTAAAACGTTTTACATGAGCTCTTATCTCATTTATATGTTGGCACGGATGACGAGGTACAGAGGGATTTCTTACAAGGAACCTGTCGGTTGTGGCTCTCATCAATTCAAAATCCATGAGGCGTGTACACAGTTGCACCTTTCGAGCACAACCTATTATAAGCGTGTCAACGATTCATTTACCATGTACATCACAAGGCTGCTTCAGGAGCGGTTACACTACAGAATCTCTAGAGATGCCCAGGAGTTGATTGAGAGGTATGGGTGCTGGTTTATACAATTTCCGAGATTTTCATACATTAGGCTGCAAGGATTTGCTTCATACCCTTATAGGCTGCCTAAGTACCCAACAGATAGAATAATAATGCTAGAGGTATCTAGACAATTGCTAGCCTTTGACAAAATCCAGAAGAAGAAGAAGAAAGGGGGGATAGAGTTTCCGATTGTGATGGGCAACTCGGATGAGGTGTGTCCTTCGATACAGGCAGCTAGGGAAGCTGAGAGTGAGCTTCAATTTTATCATCATATCATACAAGCCGACAAGACTATGACCCGCATTCATAACATCAATTGGGTTCTCATTTCCAGGAGTTCAAACATATGTCACTCATAGAAGATTATTGGGTTGATGCGCTTGATGAGATTAAAGCGGAGGAAGAGAATGTTCTCTAGGTTGCCGATTACTCTGATCAGGGAGTGTGAGGTAGTACCAGTTCCGGACCAGGTCAATGAGGACATGGATGTTGTTCATCCAGATTATGCAGCAGTTCGAGATACTCCACTTCCACCTATAGATTGGTCAGAGCCCGAGGTTGCTGATTTAGATACTCTCTCTATCCCAGTTATGACATTCACCAGGGCCTGGGTTGATAGGAGAGTAAGCAGATTGAAAAGTAGGTCAATTGCCTTGACTTACAACATGATGGGAGATCACAGGACACCCACCACAGGAAGAAAGAAACAGATTACACGGGGTCAAGAGTCCAGAAAGAAAGAAATAGTTCAGCCAGAACCTCCACGAGTCACAGTAGCAGTACCTTTGGAGACACGTTCTCCAAGTATACAGGAGGTGTCTTTGTTCGCTGATCAGAGGATTGTAGTGAATCAGGTACCAGAGATACAAAGTGATATTCAGCCTCCACGGAGGGAGTCGATTGGCCAAAGTGCCAATGTACCTGTCAGGATCGATCAGCACGATGATGAGGGGACTATTACTGACCCTCAGTTTCAGCAGGAGTTAGAGGCGGCCATGAACGATGGCGATGATGATGATATAGTGTCAGGTGATACTCAGCCACTTGAGGACAATGAGCCTCGCCAGAATGAGGAAGAGAAGTCGAGGCACGGGAGCAGCAGCCCTTCGATATACTATATGAGGTGCCCGATTGGCTTAGAGATAGAATGAGAAGAAGCCCGAGTGAGGAGATTGATCCAGCAGTTGAGATGGAAGAGTTCTTGAACCGGATCAGTGCTCCTCCACCGAAGAAGAAGGCAAGAAAGTTCTCGAAGATCTCCACTGATGAGGATGGCTTTCGTACTCTTCACGTAGCTGTCCCACGAGTCGAGTGTGACCCGAATGAAGCAGCTCCTGAAAACTATGTGGTCACCACTCTTGACTTGGGGCCTTCCCTCTTGGTGCTTTCCCGGTCGTTGAGGAGTGTGATAACTCCTTCCCTCGCCCTCAAGGATGAGTTGTTCAAGAAAGAAGGAAAATATAAGAAGTTGAAGCGAGAACACAAGGCGTTAGTTGGATATGTTCAGCAGTTGTCTCGTTCTCGAGGGCAGGATGTACCAGTGATAGAGCCTCCAGCGGATATTCCTAGAGAATCGATCAGCGGCTTAGTAGAGTTGGGGAGGATGGCACAAGAGGCAGATAAATGGGTCACAGGAGTTCGTACCGAGATAGAGAAATTTATGGAGGACCTTGCCTCTGCCTTTCAACAGGCCTCTACTATTTTGACACGGATGGATGCGGTGGATCAGGCTTGGGGCGATGCCTCTATCTATCAGAGTAAGGTGATCAAGCGTCTTGAGGTGTTGAGGCATGTGCCATTGCGATTCTTGATTGATGGAAGTGTCATTCGGGAATGACGATATGATTTCTCTCGGTGGTATTCTTCGCTATCACGGGGCGTGGCTTCTTCGACGCAGCACAGGCGGATTCAGCCAGGATACATAAGGCTATGGCCAACATTATAGATGGAGTTCAGAACACTTTCGAGGCCATATTTGCTAGGCGGCTGAATCCAGATGAGATAATTTTTGATAATTTGAGGGGTTTGCTGGTTCCCTTCTTCGCAGACGTTAAGACCTTTGTACAGGATGACTTTGAGAATACTGCTACATTCTCCACTTTGATCCAGAACACGCAGGACTCCTTGGCTGCTTGGAGAAAATCTTGTACAAGGCACGAGCATTCAGTCACGGTATTAGAGTTTCAGTTGGATTGTGTTCCACCTATTTCGGTTCAGGAAGTTGAGGCCGTACTTAGCAGATTTGTTGAGTTGGCAGTCAAGGAGAAGGCCAATGGGAACACACTACTGGACGAAGATCTTCTAGAAGACTGAATATAGAGCATTTATTGCATTTTCTATTTTTGGGAGTGAGTGGGAATCTTTGATTCATTTAATGTACCACTCCCTATTCTGGCAGTTTTTAGGGTTAGGGCTGAGGTGGCACGATTCTGGCCACTCTATTGATTGTAACCCTAGCCATCCTTTGGGACTTGGCTAGCTATAAAAGGGGGAGTCCCCCTCATTTGTAATTCATTAGAATCAGATTAGAAAGTTAGAATCAGAGTAGACATTGAGAGAGCATTAGGGCTAGATAGTGTAGCATTGTAGAGCATTTTTGCATCATTTGGAGAAGAGAGAAAGTTTTCCCTTTGAAAACTTTTGAGGAGATTGTTGTGTAACACATTTTATGATAATAGATCTTTTCATTGATGATGGAATTCGTCTTGTCATGAAATGCTAGCAAGATTTCTTCTTCCTTTCGTATCCAAGTAGCTTAAATTCATGCAAGTAGCTTACGTTGGTGTGTGGTGTTTTATTGAGATAGCTTCGCTTTATTCCATACCACTAGCGGCTTGTTGATGATAAGTCCGCCTTGTGTGGTCAACTGGACATTATCGTTTTAACTTCGGTTGTGGTTTACATACTTATATGCGTTGTTCTGATGGTGTATGTATGTTAAACTATAACTTGAATACCTTTTGCTATCCCCTTTGAAGATTGCACCGATTTTGCTGAGGCTGTCCGACGGAGGCTAGGTGAAATCCGGTTGAAGTCTATTGAAACGAAGCCCCACACATCTTTCATTTAGAATAGAATATAAATTTTTTAGGCCCTTTCCCCTTTTACTTTCCGCATATTTCTGATTAGTTTTAGGAAAAGAACCACATTGCCAAATCATACACGTGAGAATTCCCTTTCAAAATCCTACGTTAGCTGCTGACTGCAAGAAATCTAAACAATTACGTAAGTCCCCTCGTACGAACACAGCAATACACATCAACCAAACTGGGTCTATTCGCACTTAAGGAACCTTGGAGTTGAACGTGTGAACTCTCTCGCAATCTTAGCACACGGAATACTTTGATCAAGAGAGAACGGAGTAGCCCAAACTATTTTGTTCTGCTGTTTGGTATGGTCACAAAAACCACATCAACAATACCTTGGATAAAAGGCTCCCAAGATTGAGGAAGACCGTTAAGTGCCAACATGACTAAGTCTTTTATCATCAACCATATTACCAATGGCACAAAGCTGATCTCTCAACTCAATGATCTTCATGAAGAAGGAGATGACTTAATCTCCTTTCACCATCTTGATGTGATGAAGTTGTTGCCTCAATGCAAGAGCTCTGTTGGTGTTATTGATCTCATATAATCCCTCCAAAGTCTTGAACATCTCTCTAGCTGTCTTCAACTTGGAGATAATAGGCACAAGGTGATCCTTCACAAAATCAATCAACATCTTCTTGGCCTTTGTGCCATTCTTCCTCCATTGTGTCTTCTCAGTCTCATCGGAAGGTTCAGGTACCTCACTCTCCACGAACTCGAGAATATCATTTCCTTCCAATGCAATAAGAACTCTAAACTTCCAAGAGGTGAAGTTAGAGGCACCATTGAGTCTATCTTGAACCCTGAGTCCGTTCACCATTTTTGTAGATAAGATAGACACACAAAGATGAGAATAAGAGAGGAAAATCACGTTGCTTATACAAATTTGATCACGATCTTGCTTAAACCCGCTCTGATACCATGTTAGTTTTAGGATCAGAATTCAAATAAGCAGACAAAGAACAATTTCAAACAATTTGACACAACATATACCCTGGGAAAACCCTCCAACTTGAGGGAGAAAAACCCAGCAACAATATATCACTTATATATTGAATAATGAACATCAATTCACTTTACAATGAGGCCAATCACAAGGCCAAATTAACAGCACCACACTTGATGCAATCTCAAAAGAAATAATATTGAACTCCTTGAATAATGATATCAATCTCTTTGAAGAATAATATTGATCTCCAATGTCGAACTCTTGTTGTAGATAAATTCGCACTTTTCTTGGGTGAATAGAATGGATGAGAATAGGAATGAACAGTGCCTCCTTATATACAATTCGATGAGGAGATTTCCAAACAAACGTGTCCCTTCAAGATACAAAATCGGCCTCAAATGAAAGGGTGTGACTTATGTTGATGTTCATACCAGCGTCGGTCTTGACTTCCAGCTGATCTCCTTACATATTCGAATAAATTAGATGATAGTCTTTGACTATCTAATTTATATATATGTTGCGATTTAATGAAGAAGCACGTATTCTTAAGAAGATGCAATTTATTTAAGGCCGACTTCATTTGTTAAGAAGGATTATGATTTGTTTATTGAGGCCGACTTCCATACTCCATGAGACACGATTTTACTAGGCGCGATCTTTCATACAAAGGTGTCATTTATTATCGGTGGCTGACTCTTGGTGAAGGCCAACTTGAGAACATTTGAAGAGGCATGTCCTCTCTCAAATGTTGTATATATATTCGATGGTTCACTTCTTTGTCATCATTCATTATTCAGTTCATGTTCTTCATATGTGAGTTCAAGTGAAGAGCAGAAGTTCGAGTTATTAGTTTCAGATTGGTTATCCTTCATCAAGTGTGAAGTCTTCAAGGCAGTTCGATATCTATTGTGGCTGTATTCTGTATCAGCGAATTGTTGTCTTGAGTTGGTTGTGTAGCATCCTTCTTTGGTGTTCATATTGGCCTATTGTAAAAGGAGACATTCTTTGTTGAGATTCAATATATAAGTGATATATTGTTGCTGGGTTTTTCTCCCTCAAAAGGAGGGTTTTCCCAAGGTATTTGTTGTGTTATTGTGTCTGATTTTGAATTAATTTTCTGTTTATTTAATCTGATCACTAAATTTAACATGGTATCACAGCGGGTTTGAGGAGATTGTGATCAGATTTGTTTATATAGCGATATTCTTTCCCTTCTTTATAATCCTTGTCTATCTCTACCTTTGCCAAGATGGTGAATAGTTTGAAGATTGAGGAGAGACTCAAAGGAGCATCAAACTTCACCTCATGGAGATTTAGGATCATGCTTACCTTGTGTGAAAATGACTTGGGTGAGTTTGTGGAGTCCAGTGTTCTTGAACCTGAGGAGGAAGAAGAGAAGTTGCAGTGGGTAAAGAAAGATATCAAGGCAATGAAAATATTGGTTGATTCCATTAAGGATCATATCATTCCTATTGTCTCTAAATTGAAGACGGCAAGAGACATGTTTAAGACATTGGAAAAAATGTACGAAATCAACAATACCAGCCGGGCACTTGCACTGAAGCAACAACTACACCATGTGAAGATGGCAAAAGGAGAATCTGTGATTGCATATTTCATGAGGATTTCAGATTTGAGAGATCAGCTCTCGACAATTGGACATATGGTTGATGACAAAGACCTGACTATGCTTGCGCTCAATGGTCTCCCTTTGTCTTGGGAATCCTGCATTCAGGGAATCAGTGCAAGATCAAATTTGCCTAAGTTTGATCGTCTAAGGTTAGATTGCGTTCAAGAAGAATCAAGGTTGGTGGCTAGAGGCGTTGGCCAAAGTTCAAAGAATGAAGGCATTCATGTTCTCACTTCCCATGCTTCAAAGAAGAAAGGAAAATATGGAAGGAAAGGGTTCTTCAAGAGGAATCGAGATAAGGGAAATGATGATGCACTTGCCTCCAAGAAGAAGAGAGACATGTCCAAGATTCAATGCTTTAGGTGTGATAAGTTTGGCCATTTTGCTAAGCATTGTCCAACTAGACCTAAGCAACAAGCCATTGTTGTAGATGTTGATGATACTTCTCCACAAAAGGATTCATGTGAATACTTGTTCTATTCCGCATTGTCAAGCAATGTACCTACAGATACCAGCACTTGGCTGATCAACAGTGGTGCTTCTCGACACGTCACTTGATTTAAGGAGCACTTATCAAGTTTGATGGAGAAAGAATTTTCCGAACAAGTCATTATCGGAGATGATGTTGGCTATTCCATGAAAAGGATTGGGACCTCTACTGTATATTTGGATTCCGGCATTACACTTCAGTTGAGAGATGTTTTGTATGTCCCAGGAATCAAGCGCAATCTTATTTCTATTTCAGCTCTAGAAGATGAAAGATATCAAGTTGCCTTCTCCAAAGGCAAAGTTCTTGTGTGGATGGAGAATTCCAGTTCAAGGATGCTCAAGTAATTGGTGTTAGAAATGAAAGCCTCTATAGGCTATGTACACGTCCTCTACAAGCATTAGTTCATGATTCTTCAAGCCTATGTGATATTTGGCATCAGAGATTGGCGCACCTCCACTTCCGAGCCTTACCTATCATGGAGAAGATGGTCACGGGACTTCCTAAGTTCAATCAGGAGCATGAAGGAACTTGCAAAGGATGTGCTATGGGTAAGAATTCAAAAGCCCCTTTCCACAGCAGAGAAAATAGATCTAAGTGTATTTTAGACTTTATTCATTCTGATTTATGTGGACCTATGTCTGTTCCTTCTTCGAGTGGTTTCTTGTATTATGTTCTTTTCATTGATGATCACTCTAGAAAGACTTGGATTTATTTTTTGAAAACTAAAGAGTCTGAGGAAGTGTTAGAAAGGTTCAAGGAGTTCAAAGCTCTTGTAGAAAATCTTTCCGGTAAAAGAATCAAGATCCTTAGATCTAATAATGGAGGAGAATACACCTCTGATAGCTTTCAAAATTTCTGTGTTGATGCTGGGATTAAGAGGGAGTTCTGTGTCCTCTACAATCCTCAACAGAATGGTGTTGTAGAGAGAAAGAACAAGACGATCGTGGAAGCAGCAAAAGCCATGATTTGTGACCAGGACATACAAACCTTCTTATGGGCAGAAGCTTCTAGGACTGCAGTATATGTTCAGAATAGAAGTCCTCACAAGGTCTTGGAGAATATGACTCCGAAAGAAGCCTTTATAGGGAAGAAGCCTGAGGTTAGTCATTTGAGGATCTTTGGATGTCCTGTCTATGTTCATGTTCCAAAAGAGAAGAGAACTAAGTTGGAGCCTTCTGGCAAGAAGGGAATATTCGTGGGCTACAGTGAGACATCAAAAGCCTACAGGATATATGTTCCAGGTCAGAAGTTAATTGAAATCAGCAGAGATGTCACATTCGAGGATGATGTTGCTTTTAGAAGATCCAAGGGAACTCGTGGAGATTGACTATGACGAGCCTCCTCAGGATATGGAAGTTGACCATACTCCTGAGATTCAGAGGGAGATTTCAGAACCAAAGGAAGATGTTGATCTAGTTGAACCCTTGGAACCTACCGATGGGCCTACCGATATTGTGATTAGAAGAAGGAGACCTCTTTGGGCTAGACAAACTATGCAAGAGGCTGAGAGGTTCGCAGCCCCTAGAGGTACATTCAGAGAAAGTAAAAGGCCACATAAGTTCTCCAGTTATGTTGCCTTGATGAGTCAAATTATTGAGTCCGAGCCTTCTAGTGTGGAAGAAGCTTCAAATCAACAGGTTTGGAAAGATGCTATGACGAGGAGTACCAATCAATTCTCAAGAATGATGTTTGGGACATTGTTCCTAGACCCAAAGGCAAATTTGTGGTATCTTCGAAATGGCTCTTCAAGATCAAGCATGCAGCTGATGGGAGCATAGAGAAGTACAAGGAAAGATTTGTGGCTGGTGGTTTTGCAGAGAAAGAGGGAGTTGATTATGAAGAAACATTTGCTCCTGTTGCTCGCTACAGTTTTGTCAGGACCATCATTGCCATTGCTGCATCTAGAGGATGGAAGATTCATCAGATGGATGTGAAGACAACTTTTCTAAATGGTGTGATTGAGGAAGAAGTTTACATTGAGCAACCTGATGGGTTCAAGGTACATGGGAAGGAGTCTCATGTTTGCAAGCTGAAGAAGGCTCTGTATGGTCTTAAGTAGGCTCCTCGTGCATGGTACGAAAGGATTGATCGTTACCTGTCAAGTTTGGGTTTCTTGAAGAATGATGCTGATTCAAATCTATACTTTAAGGTAATTGATGGTGAAGCATTGATTTTGGTCTTATATGTTGGTGATTTGATACTTACTGGAGAAGAGCACTTGATCATCAAATGTAAGAAAGAGTTGGTATTTGAGTTTGAGATGAAAGATCTTGTACTTATGCACTACTTCCTTGGCTTAGAAGTCTGGCAGAAACCGGATGAGATGATTCTTAGTTAAGGGAAGTACACCATCGATGTACTCAAGAGGTTTGATATGATGGATTGCAAATCCATGTCTACACCTATGGAGACCAACCTACATAAATTAAAGGAGGTTGCAGCCATTTCGGAGTTGGTGGATCCTACATTGTACAGACAGCTGATTAGGTCCTTGATGTATCTAGTTAACACTAGACCAGATATCTGTTATGCTGTGAGTGCACTTAGTCAGTTCATGTGTGAACAAAGACAGACACATCTTGTTGCAGCTAAACATATCCTTAGATACTTGCGTGGCACAATTGGATATGGGTTGAGATATTCTTTAGATGCTGACTTGGAGTTGCATGGTTATACATTTTTTGATTGGGCAAGATGTGTTACAGATCGAAAGAGTACCTCTGGTTGTTGCTTCAGTTTGGGTTCTGCTATGATATCCTGGTGCAGCAGGAAGCAGTCTTTTGTGGCATTGAGTACAGCAGAGGCAGAGTATATTGCAGCTTGTATGGCAGCTCGGGAAGCAGTATGGCTTCATAAGCTCCTTGCAGGATTGTTTGGACAATCAATGGAGCCTACTATCATTCATTGTGATAATCAGAGTTGCGTGAAGCTTTCTGTCAATCCTATGTTTCATGACAGAACCAAGCATGTTGAGATAAAATACCACTATATTAGAGATATGGTATTGAGGAAAGCTGTACAATTGAAGTATATTAGCACTAATGAGCAGACGGCAGATATTCTCACCAAGCCTCTCTCCAGAATAAAGTTTGTGTACTTTTGAGATAAGCTTGGTATGGTGGAGAATCCAGCCTTAACCGAGAAAGAGACTTAGTATCAGTGATAGCCTATAATGAGTTCTTTTTTGTGAAGAGAAGTTCGAGGTGAAATCCCTTGTTTAATGAGTTCTTCTCCGCGAGAGAAGTTCGAGGTGAAATCCCTTGTTAAATGAGTTCTTCTCCATGAGAGAAGTTCGAGGTGAAATCCCTTGTTAATGCATTTCTCTTTGAGATTTGAGGTGAAAGCCCTTGTTTCCACCCTCCGAGAGAGTCATGGTGGATGTCATGTGTGTGACTCCATGACAACATCACGTGAGAGAATCCGTGATTTTATTTGTACTCGTGTTTCACCCTCTGGGAGACCCATGGTGAAAAGTCATGATGAGGTGACAACATCACGCAAGTGATGAACACTTGTACACACCATAGTATGGTTGTAGCCATTATGGTTGATATCATGTTGAGGTGATATCTGATATCACGATGAGGTGATATTCTTCCTTTCCACAATTGGTTGTAGCCATTGTGGTAGACATCACATTGAAGTGATATGTCTTGTGCAGCTGGAAGTACTCTCCCTAGCTGAGAGGGAGTGTTGATGTTCATACTAGCGTCGGTCTTGACTTCCAGCCGATCTCCTTACATATTCGAATAAATTAGATGATAGTCTTTGACTATCTAATTTATATATATGTTGCGATTTAATGAAGAAGCACGTATTCTTAAGAAGATGCAATTTATTTAAGGCTGAATTCATTTGTTAAGAAGGATTATGATTTGTTTATTGAGGCTGACTTTCGTACTCCATGAGACACAATTTTACTAGTGTGATCTTCCATACAAAGGCGTCATTTATTATTGGTGGCTGACTCTTGGTGAAGGCCGACTTGAGAACATTTGAAGAGGCACGTCCTCTCTCAAATGTTGTATATATATTCGATGGTTCACTTCTTTGTCATCATTCATTATTCAGTTCATTTTCTTCATATGCGAGTTCAAGTGAAGAGCAGAAGTTCGAGTTATTAGTTTTAGATTGGTTATCCTTCATCAAGTGTGAAGTCTTCAAGGCAGTTCGATATCTATTGTGGCTGTATTATGTATCAGCAAATTGTTGTCTTGAGTTGGCTGTGTTGCATCCTTCTTTGGTGCTCATTTTGTCCTTCATATTGGCCTATTGTAAAAGGAGACATTCTTTGTTGAGATTCAATATATAAGTGATATATTGTAGCTGGGTTTTTCTCCCTCAAGAGGAGGGTTTTCCCAGGGTATCTGTTGTGTATTGTGTCTGATTTTGAATTAATTTTCTGTGCATTTAATTTGATCACTAAATTTAACAACTTATACAAAAGATGGCGAACTCTTAGATGAAGTCGGCCTCATTAAAATATATATTACAAGTAAATGAAATTGGCTCTAATAAATAAATAGCCATTGGCTATATTTAATTTATTGCTTATCGATGGAAGTATGAAGCCCGCAGCTACAACATCAACATTGAAGGGCGAACTTGCTGCTGAATATATTTGAATTGGAATGGATTGAATGATTGTCAAATGAGGAGACACCTTCTCCTTTACATATCAAACTAGGTGCTCTCCTTTCTAGGGCCGACCTTCCAAGAATACAAATTTTATATATAAAGCCAAGGCCGACCTGCCTTGAGTTGAATGTATTTAAGGGAAAATATCTCCCGAAGCTATACAACACTAACATGCTTTAGGTTGCTTAGAATTTCAAATGGTGAAAAAGGCTTGTATTTGTATGCATTAATTTGTTTTCCCGCAAAAGTAATTATGAAAAGCCGACAATGACATATTTAAAGTTGGCCCAAAATAGGTTGGACAAGGGTAGTGGCACCCTAATCTAGTATTTGGGTTGAAGCTCAATTTGTGTGAAGGTTGGAGCCTTTGCTGGGTTGGAGCTCAGTTTGTGTGGGGGTTGAAACCTCCAATAGGTTGGAGCCTATATTTCTGTCAAGTGGAGATTGGAGTCTCTAGTAGGTTGGAGCCTACAAGAAGAAGAAGATTACTCTATAATATGTGAGCAATATTTTGCCGTGGTTTTTTTCTTGAAAGGGTTTCCACATAAATCATGTGTTCTCATTGTATTCTTAATTGCTAGATCTTGCATATGTGTGGTTGATGTGATTGATTAAATTTGTAAAAGTAAAAGTTTGTAATTGCATTATATTGATTCAACCCCCCTCTCAGTATAACTGTGTGCTCATCACCACATAACAACAATGTAAAGACAAAGGAACAGACACATGAGGTGCAATATAGCATGACAAACACGAAGCATACACTATAAAATTCCAATGCAAACACAATGCAAATGTAAAAAAGGGAGTATGATATCACAGACTAGCAAGCTCTACAGAATTCTTACTAGGATCCATACCCAAGGCACTCATGAATCACAAGGCTAGCAAAGTTCGATATTTGCTAGGTGTTGATGTTCATGCAGCGTCGGTCATCTCTTCCAGCCCAGATCAAATAAAGATGTCAATTAAATTGTAGCCTATCGGCTATTTAATTAATGATAGCGATTTCATGAAATGATGCGTCACTTATTAAATGATGATTAATATTTATTTAATGTGAGGAGACTCGATTTGTTATGAGGCCGACTTCTTGAAGAGTTGCATACTTTTCATTGGACGTGATTTATTGGAGACACATTCTTCTATATAGGCCGACTTGTCTTGAAGAGACACGACCTATCCACTCACTTGTATATATGATCGACGCCCTTCATTGTCTCTCACTCATATTCATTCTCATTGTGGTTCATCATAAGTCGTCTTCCATTGTGCGAATTTTGTAGAAGATTAGATCGAGTTTCTGTAGAAGGCTGAAGTTATTATCCGCATATTGTATCACATTGTTACAGTGGTTGCATCAGTTTATTGTGCTTTCTCTTGGCCTTGATATCGGCCTCTATTGTAAAGGAGACTCTCATTTGTGATTCAATATATAAGTGATATATTGTTGCTGGGTTTTTTCTCCCTCAAGTGGAGGGTTTTCCCAGGGTATCTGATGTGTTCTTGTGTTGATTTTTGAATTAATTTTTTGTGCTCTAATCTGATCATAAAAACTAACATGGTATCAGAGCGGGTTTGAAGAAGATCTTGATCAGATTACAGCGATACTCTTTATTCTCTTTCTCATTGTTGATTACTTCTATCTCTTCGTCAAGATGGTGAACGGACTCAAGATCGGGGACAAACTTGAGGGAGCAACAAATTTCACATTTTGGAGATTCAAAATTATGCTCACCTTGGAGGAAAATGAATTGGCTGAGTTCGTGGAAAGCAAAGTTTTCGAGCCTTCTAATGAGGAAGAGAAGATTCAATGGAAGACAAAAGATACTAGGGTGAAGAAGATGTTAGTTGATTCCGTGAAGGATCATATTGCTCCTATCGTCTCAAAGTTGAAGATAGCAAGAGAGATGTTTAAAACTTTGGAGGAGATGTACGAAATCAACAACACAAGCCGTGCTCTTGCATTAAAGCAACAACTTCATCATGTTAAGATGGCGGAAGGAGAATTTGTCATCGCTTACTTCATGAAGATTTTCGAATTGAGAGATCAACTCTTTACCATTGGTCATATTGTTGATGTCAAGGATTTGACCATGTTGGCTCTTAATGGTCTTCCTTCATCTTGGGAGTCTTACATTCAAGGAATCGGTGCAAGATCGAAACTTCCCAAGTTTGATTGTTTGAGGGAAAATTGTATTCAAGAAGAGTCTAGGTTGACTGTGAGAGGTATTGGTCGAAGCTCTACAAATGAAGACATTCATGTTCTTTCCACTCAAGCCTCAAAGAAGAAAGGGAAGAATGGAAAGAAAGGATACTTCAAGAGGAATAGAGATAAAGGAATTAATGGTGCTCCCGCATTCAAGAAGAAGAGGGACCTCTCCAAAGTCCAATGTTTTTGTTGTGACAAGTTTGGTCACTATGCAAAGGATTGCCCAACCAGGCCTAATCAGCATGCTTCACTTGCAGATGTGGATGAGATCTCTCCTTAGAAGGATTTTAGGGAATTTCTATTCTAAGTCATGGGCATGTGTTCAAGCCATAAAGGTTGTGTGCTGATTTGAGCGCAAGAGCAGCGTATCTTACTGTGTCTCGTATTTGCATCCATCAGAGTATTTAAAGAGATAAGTATTCTTTGTTTGTTGAGTTATATCATTTAGTTGGATCTTGTAATTAGTAAAGAGAGATAGTGGTTTCTCTTGAATTGTGTTCACTAGCATAAGATCCTTTGAAGATTTCATTTATTGCAAGTTATTTCATGTTGGTTGTGAAGATTTCTTAGTGTGACTCTGAAATAAAAAGAGAATTACAATTTCGATGGTGATTAGTTGGTCACATCAATATCATTCTCTAATGCATAAACTATGATAGAGCCTTGAACTCTTGGAGAGAGTTGGTTCTACATGCTAACTGCATAATGCATTCAAGAAATCTGTAGTTGTGCAGATTGTCTTTTGTTGTGCTGAGTTTAGCACTCTCGAGAGGAGTAAAAGATGGAAGAAAGAGTTATATTAGAATTCAATAAAGATAAGTTTCTTTATCCCTTCATTCTGATCTTTTGATATATTTCTCTTCTAGGTTGATTTATTTATTTATGTTTTAATATTGTTCATAAATTCTTATGTATTCATGCTATAACTTGAAATAGTAAACTTTGTATGATTCTAGCCTTGATATTTCTTTGGATAGTTATAAACTGTTAGCAATATCTCTCTAAAATGCTTTCAAGATAGTTTTAGGAGCAAGAAGGTGATGAGAGATTGCTTAGTGTTGAAAAGCTTGAGGCATCTTGTGAGGAAGTCATGCCGACCAAAGAAATGATCAAGCATGAAGTCACAACTTGCAGCCATGGGACTGAGTTGGTGGCTAGAGGGAGTTCACTTCCAGAAGTCTTCTTTGCAATCTCTGAAGCAGGGATCAAGAGGGAGTTTTGTAACTCACTAAGAAGAAATGAAGATTACTGTATTGCAAGGCTAGGTGCTAAATCCTTAGAGGATCCCTTCAGCTACTGAGATCAAAATTGCTCAAGACTGTCATCTGGATTTGACATTGGTAGCTCTGCAAACCTTCAAAATAGAGTGATCTGGGATGAGGTCGAGGAGGGCAATCCTGAACTCTCTACAGTACCAGAGGTGTGCACTGGAAAACATTTATCTAAGGCAAGTGTTGCAGGCAATATTGGACGAAGAGGTCAGAAGGTTGATGCAAGTACGTGAAGATTTAGAGGGAGCCTACTGAACCTGAAGAAGATGGTAATCTAGTTGATCTTCGTTCCTTAAGTTGATTTATTTCTTACTAGAGAAAATTACCTCATTATCAAATGCAAGAAGGAGATAGCTTCTGAATTTGAAATGAAGATCTTGGTTACATGCATTACTTCCTTGGCTTAGAAGTATGGCAGAAGCCAGATGAGATGATTCTAAGTCCAGGGAAGTATACTATTGATATTCTGAAGAGATTTGGTATGATGGATTGCAAATCGATGTCTACACCTAAATTGAAAGAGGCTGCAACTACTTCAGAACCGGTTGATCCCATGATGTACAGGTAGTTGATTGGATCGTTAGACCGAATATTTTCTATGCAGTGAGTGCATTTAGTCAGTTCATGTGTGAACCAAGGCAAATACATCTAGTTGCAGCGAAGCATATCCTGAGATACTTGCGTGGCACAGTTAGATATGGCTTGAGGTATTCTTCTGATGTGGACTTGAAGCTGCAGGGATATACTAATTCCGATTGGGTAGGGTGTGTCACTGATCGGAAGAGCACCTCTGGATGTTGCTTAAGTTTGGGGTCTGCGATGATAGCCTGGTGTAGCAAGAAGCAGTCTTCTGTGGCACTTAATACAACAGAGGCCGAGTATATTGCAGCTTTTGTGGCAGCTCGAGAAGTAGTGTGGCTTTGGAAGCTCCTTGCAGGATTGTTTGGACAATCATTGGAGCTGACTGTCATCCATTGTGATAATTAAAGCTGTGTGAAGCTTTCTGTCAATCCAGCGTTTCATGATAGAACTAAACTTGTTGAGATCAAATACCACTATATCAGAGATATGGTATTGAGGAAATCAATTCAGTTGAGGTATATCAGCACTGATGAGCAGACGACAGACATTCTCACCAAGCCTGTTACATCCCAATATTATAGCTACTATTGTATAGGGCAATTGATTGTAATGCTTGAATCTTGATGATGAATAAAACATGGTTGATCTCGTTATTAAATGAATGAGTCCTGTTTAAATGATGGTTTCATTTGATTGTTACTTCTAAATGATTTAGTCTTGATTAAATGTTGCATACAATTATGGAATAATAGTATTCTAACTTGTGAGATGTATTTACCTTGTCATGAGCATATGACTGCCGGTGTCATGTCATGATGTGCAGGTACGAAGACTGATCCTCCGGACAGAGGAGAGATCATTCGGGGAGGAACTTGGTCGGGTAAACAGTAACGAATACCAAATTGAGCATACACACACATACTATAAATTGAGTAAGCCAAGTCTGTTTGTTGAGATAACGGTAAGTCATCCATAGGCTTTAGGAGTCTAGTTTACTTCTTTGTGCTTGAGAGATGATTGTTTGTTTCTCAGACTTACAGTATTATGTTCATAACGTGAATGGGTCTAAGCGAATAGGTTAAGTGGGTGTGTATATACATGTATATAGTATACTGAGATATATACGAGTATATATGTGTATATATATATATATATATACACTATCTGTTATCTATGGATAAATAATATTACTATAATATTTGCCTTGGAATTTATATATATATATATTGAAAAGTACTTGGACCAACTGGCAAAATATATATATTTATATTTGTTAAAAATAAATATAGTTATATATAAGTAATTATATATTAAAGATTATATATAATATTATTATAGTTATATTAAAATATATAAGTATATTAAATACTTGGGTATTTAAATATTTATATGTTTAATATTTAAAAGAACTATAATAATAT
This sequence comes from Sequoia sempervirens, assembly GCA_007258455.2. Taxonomy (NCBI): domain Eukaryota; kingdom Viridiplantae; phylum Streptophyta; class Pinopsida; order Cupressales; family Cupressaceae; genus Sequoia; species Sequoia sempervirens. The sequence continues at coordinate 23,817 of VDFB02073739.1, forward strand.
TTATATAATAAAATATATATATAATGAAATTATATTTAAACTTCTAAACTTATGGAAATTAACTTATTACTTAAATAATATTGTAAAATCTCTTAAGTGAAAATTAAAGATCATATTTTACTAGGAGTAAATAAATATTTAAATAAGTCAAATGATGAAACATTTCGATTTTAACTATAGAGAATAATAACTTAAACATAGAAATCGAATTCTTTTGCTGGAGATAACAAATTAAAGAGAAGTCGAATTATTTTTAAATGAACATTTGAAAAGGAAGTTAAAACGTAATATTTTGTAAAACTCATGAAAACTGCTTGAAGGAAATCGCGCACATCATGAAAATCGCGTGAAAAAGCCACGCACAGGAAGAAAAACGCGCCAGAAACGCGGGGCAAAGAACTGGTCACTGATAAATGGTCGAATGCTAATCTCTTGGCCTGAAATGGCGACGTGGGAACATCTTAACCTTGACCCTTTCATCTGAAATGAACTTCCTGATTTTATTGCTTCAATTTAACCTAGAATCTAAAAAAAAAACGCCTTGCTATCAATCCGCCATGTGAGAGCTGAAGTCGTCTTAACTTGCTGGCTTAAAAGGAGGTCGAATCACCTGCAATTTGATGACTTAGGGTTAAGGAATCCGCCAAATGTCCTTTTGACTGTTTCTGGGCACTATGTTGTCAATTCGCATGCCTTCATAGGTGGAAATCTGTTGCAATTCGGGCCTATATAATGATGCCCTTTCACTCTTCTCAAACACACCTCTTGCTAAATACAAGTTTCACAACATTTTGAGAGCTCCCATACCAATTCATTTGAGTTGCTGTGTATTCATTATTTGCTGCATTTCCTATATACCGAGTGAAATAAATACTGTGAGCTTTTACCAATTAAATTACAGTGTTAAGTCTTCTTTTTAAGATTTGAGTGGAGTGAAGCCATAGACGAATTAATCTTTAATTAGAGGAGTGAAAATTGTGAGGAGTGTTTTGAAAGTTCTCCTTAATAGCCGTTTAATTTGGAATTATGGAAGTTTGTTGAAGAAGAGTTGGGGAGAGCTGTGTTGGAGCTTTAAAATCAGGCATGAATCTTCCTATTATATAACTTTTGTTAAAGTGTTGTTTATTTTGCGTCTTGTGATCGTTGCTTTCAATTAGCTTTAATAGGAAAGAACCAATTCGATGAATAAAGCAATGCATTAAAGGAGAAAATGTGTAAAGGATTCAATGATTATGGGAAATTGTGAAAAAGGGATTATTTGGGTTAAGAGTTTAAAGGATTAAATTATTTATCTTGCATTAAGAAGAAATAATAGAAAAAGGTAAAAGGGAAGGATTTACTTGCATTTTAAATGGTTATTGCGTGTTGTGTATGATCTCTATATATGGAGAATACGTTGATGTACTTATTATCTACTAGGATCGAGATGATGGCAGAATCAAGTGAAGTCTTTTAGCTTAAGTTATTAGGATAACTGAGACAAGTTTAGTACTCCTAGGATAAAGAATTCCTAGTTAGGAGGAATTGATACAAGACTCTTGAATACTGTTTTCATTTCTAGTAGGTTTGTATGATTGTAGGATTGTCTGGGTTGACGGATTCACCCATTGAAGGACAAACCTATGCGTAGAGTAAGGAAGCCTTAAGTCAAATCGGCCCTGAGTAGTGTTTATGATAGATGACCTTCATTCGAAGTACTGAATGAGAATACTTTGGCCAAAGTAGTGAAAGGTACGACATCCACCTAGATGTGAGATAGTTGAGACTACACTGTCAGTTCATTGTGATCCGAGTACTAGATCGAGAGTGTGAAATAGCAAGGTTCTAGTTGTGTAGGACACACTATGCTGATTGTGTCGTTAAAGGATAACCTACCAATCTCTTCTTTGAAGGGAGGGCTATCTATCTAACGATAGGTGTGCGGGGGACCGCATTATAAGTCTGTGGTTGGCGGAAAAGCGCCCGAGTGATGGTTCTCCTCCACAGCAAGCGGCCGATGTGCCAAGATTTGAAAG
>VDFB02073740.1:0-13243 GCA_007258455.2 Sequoia sempervirens
CATGATGATCCTGCACATACCCAGCTGGAAAACCAATTTACATAGATGCCACTTATGCTACTGTTTCTAGTGCACTTGAGCCAAAATTGGTCACACTTTCTAGAGAAAAATCACTTTTTCTCTCTTTCCTATAAACTTTATTGATGAAAATAAGTTGCATTTGAGAGAATTTGTGCACTTGATGCCAAATCAATGCACTTGCTCCTTTTATGCTCTCACTTGCTTCTCAGAAATTAGCGCACCTACCAAAAATATACTAGCAGTTGCCAAAATAATGCTCTTTTAACTGAGTAACTCAATACATTGGACAAATACATACAAAGGTCACACTTGACATTTTTGCTTGCACTTGCTTTTGAAAAACTAGTGCACTTGACAAATTTCAGGCCATAGTTGATAAAATTGGTTTCTCTTGCTCATAAATTGTCACTTTTTCTCAAAACCTATCGCTTCTACTCTATCCTATTGAAAATAAGAAAAAATGAAGCAAAGTTGCTTACAAGATCCTTGTTAGAAAAGAAAAATGGAAACCCAAATAGGTCATATAGTCCTTCATCCACTCTCAACATTCCATCCTACTTTTGGAAAGTAGAATAAAAAAAAACCACTTGGACCATTCCCTCACTCAGACATCTAAGATATCAACAGTTACTTGAACCTCATGGATAGTTCAAGTAAACTTTTCCATAACATATCCTCTAGACAAGGAACTGAAATATCAACCCAAGTCCTTAAACATTTTGATTTTTGAGAGTAGCAACATTATATAACAAAACTCAAACCTTACGGTCTTGAGCTTCATAAAAAACCATATCAAAACACCATTTCACCTTATTACCATTTGATGACCAATTGCACTAGTTCAACCTTTTCCATAGTTAAGAGTCACAAAACGTTCACAAAGATCTTATTGCTTATTTATGACAACCACACATTCACAACATAGAAGAAAAATGGAAGTAGACAAAAGCAATGTTAGTATACCCCTAGAAAAAACCATAAATTATAGAAGTAACCCATGGGGATAGAAACAAAGTGACCTTATGATAGGGCATTGAACACTGGGAAATCCTAAGCACACAACCATAACATCCCCAACAACATGTCAACATCAATATATTACCCAAATTACTATTATCAAGGGTTGCACCATGAAGTAGAGCAACAACATCAAGGGTTTCAAAATCGCCATCAAGGAATAAGTTCAGAACATCAAATTTCCCTAAATTAAATTGAGAAAAATATTGAGGAACTTAAATGAATTCAAAATATGATGTATCACCAATACCATGTTAAACTTCTAAACATTGCATATCCACAACAAATGAACATTCCACAAACACCTCAATATCTATAGCAACAAAACTTCCAATATCATCAAAATATTGATTCATATCAATAACAAAGTCTATTTGCACAAAATCAAGTGAATCAACAACATCAATGGTCACAAAATTAAAGTCAAATCCATCAACAATATCAACCTTCAAATCAGAAATATCCACCTCAAAATCATCAATCTCAAGACCAACAGGAAACTCCATCTCAAAATCCACCTCCACCACAACCAACCTTACAATAAAACCATACTACTATACATGAGTACACTCCTTTAGGGGAGCCAATTGAGGGTGTGTTAAACCAACTAGTCAATTCCAAAATTATCACACTTCCAAAACCGCCATGGAGTGGTGAACCTAGCATCAAATTCCCATGGTACGATGACAAGATCTATTATAAATACCATGGAGTAAAAGGTCACGATCTACATTAGAATGTGTTACACTCAAAAATATCATCCAAGACCTTATTGATCAAGTAGAAATAGCTGTTGAAGATGAAATTCAAGGTCCATCTACCAATGAAAATGTAGGGCACTAAAAATGACCCTAGACTTTGCAAGCTTCATTTTAACACTTTAAGTCCCTAGCATAATTAAGTTATTTAATTATGTCCCTTGGTCCACATTCAACTATTGATTAATGTTATAATTATTTAATTAATTCATGTCATTGTTCCTCCTTGATTATTAAATAGTAAGTATTTGTTTATTTATCTATCGTCATTAATTATCTAAGTCTTCCTTTTGAATTATTAAAGAATTTTCATAATTTATTTAATTTTTCCTTGTCATTTACAACCATATTTGCTTGGGTGTTAAATAGAATTTTACATTTATTTAATTATGTATCATAAATTAAGTCCCCTTCACAAAATTAAAAATTCTTATTTGGCCCAATTTGTCCACTTCCACTATAATTAAATAATTATTTAATTATTTTAAATATTCTGCTTTTTTCTCTCATTTGAGAATTAAATGGATTTATTTAATTTGGTCAATTCTCTTGAGTTTTGAATTAAATCATTATTTAATTCAAAACAATTCTTTTGTCACATTCCTCCATAATTAAATAATATCTTTATTATTTAATTATTTACTAGTCACCTGGAGTAAATAAATTTTATTATTTAATTTCTCCAGCAACCTCTTTGTCCATGCCAGCCTTATCTTCCAAATTAATTCTTGACTTTTGACATCTCATTTAAATTCGACCCTTGATTGAATTATCTTATAATTCAATCTTGGCCCTTCATTCTTACCTTTTGCCCTAATTTTTACCTAACCCTAATGCACAGCAGCATTTAATCTTGATCATTGATCCTAGGGTTCTTGTCATCTTTTCATCCTAGCCACACGTTCAAAATTGCAGTTTTCATAAAAGGGCAATTTTGATCTCATTTGCTGGTCTCTTGGTCTTTTGATTTCTTGACCTCTAGTCTATGTCTATTTTCTGTCAACTTAGGGTTATAATTTTTATAGTCATAGTCATTCTAATCCATTGTAGGGTTATTTTATTTTCTACAAATCCTTCAACACTTGCATAGGGCTTAGTCTTTAGGCATAGTTGCTCACATAAATCTGAGGGCATTTTTATTTACTGCAAGCTAGGAGGTGTAACAAAGATCAATCATGGAAGGTGGAGGCTTAGGGTAACATTATCCCTTTTGTCTTCACATCACTTCCTTTGTGCTTTGTTATTTCATAGGAATTTTATTGTTATTGTGCTAACCCCTCTAACATTATTTTAGAATTTTCCCTTGATCACATTGGTGAACCCGACGTCATTTTTTGGCTTTTCGTACATTTTTTTGGTGTTTTCTGTCGTTTTGCAGGGTACAGGTACAGATCGCCGCAACCTTTTTTAAAAATAGTGTGACGCATCATATGCGTCGCGACGCACCCGAGAATAGTAGAGCTGCAATCGCTCTGTCACAATGCAACTGACGCACATAATGTCGCATCTGTGTCTCCTGAGCCGCATACGAAACCCTGAAAGCTGCATTTGCAATCCGCGCCGCATCTGTCTGGTATAATACCTTTTTTTCCACTTTGAGGGTTTTATTTTTGGATTTCGGGTTGTCTAATCTTATGTTTTTCTGCATTCTATCTTTATTCCTGCATGTTGAATAAGATTGGATTTTCTGTCACTAATCCTTTCTGGTAGCAGCTTTCTATCTTGGTAGGGTTTTTTGGTGTTTTCTGTTGTTTTGTAGGATACTGGTACGGATCGCCGCAAACGTAGCAACGCATCTGCTGACAGAAACGACGTAACTGTTCTGACAAGCCGCAACTGATAATTACAGAGCCGCATCTGACATTACGAGCCGCATTCGAGACCCCGAACGACGCATTTGCCAAACCGCGCCGCATCTATCTGGTAATATCACGCCGCATTTGCCTGGTAAATTTTTTCTGTCAGTTTTGAGATCTTAATTGCCACATTTTGGGTTTTCTATTTTTTGGTTTTCTGGTTTTCTGTCTTTTTCTGTGTTTTTTATTCCATCATGTTAACCAGATTAGGTCTTTTGTGTTACTAATAATTTCTTGTAGCGTGTGGCAATCATTTTTCGTGTGTCCAAGACCATCACATACAAGACTACTAACTCATTGTTTGCAGATTCGCATGTCAAAGAAGGAGAAAACAAACAGTGTGCTTGTTCATTTCTAGATTAGCAAACTTTGAATTTGGTGCTTATAAAAAGAATCATGTCTTTCATGCTTGAGTGTGCTTGTGGAGTGGTAGGTGAGTATGCTCTCACTTGGTGAAAACCTTGTGATCAGAAAACCAGACCCATTCTTTTCTTGTTATTTTACCCTTCACGATTCGGTATATCGGAGTATCCTCTCCCCTTGCACATTCGTGCGATCCTGGGTGTAAGAGAAATGGTTACCGACTCTAGAAGACGGGCTGATGCGGTGGGAAAAAGTACTCACCCTAGGACTGACTTCAGGGCCGTTAGCACCGACAGGGACTTCAATGGGGCGCAGAAAGTGGGTTCAGGGGAAAGCCAAAGTCGCTGGCGATGGTCAGAAGCCGAGATGGATCGAAGGGGACTCTCACTTATGGATCATGCCCCACGAGCGGAATGCGAGATTAAACACCCTTGTCTTAGTATCCAACCATTCTATTGGCCGTTGCTTGATATAGTGCAGGGTACAGTATCATGCCCGAAGATTACTCACTACCGATCCCCTTGAGTAGAGATAGCAATTCTTGGGATGTCACTACCCAATGAATCCGAATTTGGTGTGCTCGAATGACGTTAATGAGCCGTGGAGGGGAGCCAATGCCACCAAATTCTAAGCTATCCGCTCTTGAGAAGGAAAGGTGTTCATCACCAATCCGGGGTATAACTAGTGGGCTATATCAAGTATACAAACCCAAGGCCTAGTGGCCTTTCTAGGATTGTGCTTATCTCATGTGTGTTTGGTTATCCCTTAAAACGCTGTGTTTGTCAAGTGCATTCTAGTTTTGTCACAGTCCAAACAAAACAGTCATCAAATAGATCAAAAACTTCCATCAACATACCACGAAAATCACTTTGAAACAAAACTGTCATATCTGTCGAACCGCAACAGACATTCTAAAATGCAACTGCTCTGATAAACTGCATCTAAAACTTTAAACAACGCATCTGTAGGTGTCGCGACACATATGTTAACCCGAAAGCTGCATATGATAAACCGAGTCACATCTGACAGTCAAAAAGCCGCAAGTGAAAAACTGAACTACAATTGCTAAACTGAGATGCAATTGCCAAACTGAGACGCATCTGCCTGTCAAAATTTTTAAACTGCACAGTCGAAACCAGAGACCTCCAAACTGTCAACCATCTATCAAACTCTGTCATCAGAAAGATTCTGCCAGCAACCCAATATGAAATTGCTCAAAGTTTTGTCTCTTAGCTTGCATTGATCATCTTAGGTTTCATACCTCACCCCATTTAGTATCATACATTCAACATTACGTTGTCCCTAGGTTCATATCTTGCATATTTAGGAATAGGAAAATCTTAAGCACCCCTTGGCAAAATCATTGTTTTCGAAATTAAACCCTTTTGGATCAAGTTATCAAACATCCTTTTAGTCATTGTCCTCTTTTGTGAGATTTCTTCCAACTCAAAAGTCTAGTTAGGAAGACTCATTAGTCATCTTGTCAACTTGTCATTAACAACAAAGTCTTTTAGCAGTCCAAATCGAAAACAAAGTTCAAGCTTAGAAGTGCTTAGATAGCCTCATTCTACATTGCATCCACATTGCATACCTTATTCACAAAAATCCAAAAATAGTGGTCATTTTAGTCGTCAATTTGAACCTTAGATTTCACCTAGTGTCATACTTGCATCTAGTGGACATTCCCTTTGAGCAATCTCATTTATGGTCGAAACCAGACTTCAAAAGCACAAAAGACAAATGGAAAACTTTAGGCAAGATCTCAACAGTCCTCCACATGACTCAAACTGGACCGTGAATGATCCCTTTACCAATCTAGACAATCAACCTCTAGTGACAACACAATCCTTACCTAACAACTCATTCGAACGCTACATGCAAAGAGATGAAAATGGTCAACTACTTCAAGAACACATAGAAGCATTGACACAAGACCCAGAGGCCTATCAGTTGGCTGAAACAATAGCACGTCACGACAGAGACAGATTTGTAGCTATGCTCTTGAGTGAAGGAGCTAAGTTACCACCAGGATTTGACATTAACACATTACATGACCCTAATGCCAACAATGTTCATAACATCTCACACAGTGGTCAAATCCTAAATACCACAAGCAACATCCCTTTTGACACCACAACACTGCATACCACATCCAACATCCCAAACATCTCCAATACAATAAACGCTACATCTATTGGGGGATCACAATCATCCACAACATCCACAACACTACCCCAATTAAATACAACCACTCTTGGCTTTGTGACACCATCGGCAAATTATTCCAATCCTCCTGTTATCGCAACAGCAAACACCACGGGGGCATCATCAAGTCATCACAACCCCCCCTTGACAACTACATCTACTACCATGAACACAACTTCAACAAAATCGTTCAGTAGTAATTCACAACATCCTTTGGGAGGAGCCACAGGGCGTATCTTTATACAAGGACAACAACAAAACGTTAACACGACAACATAGTCAAACGTCATTACCTCCCAAGGTACAAATACCAATGTTCCCCTTGTGCAAAATCAGCAATTCACACAAAGTGGCCAAATAACTCAACCCATGACATCGTCGATACATCCTAACATTCATGGTCACAACATCCCCCAAATAATGACACGCATAGCTGGGGGACACATTCCAACATACTCATCCAATGTTCACACTCATCAACATGCACCTAATCACAACTTCCAATACCAACAACACACGTCATACGTACCGCAACAACCCGTACCGCCACAATACACCTATACTCACGCAGGAACACATGGTGTACCAGGCAATCCAATGTATGGAAATGTAAATGACACTACCATAGATGAACTCAAAACAACAGTGCGGGATATGGCGAAGCAAATGCAAAACATGCTCATCACAGGCAGGAAATCCGAAATATCATATGATCTGGATGTATACCCATTCGACACAAACTTACGTATGCCCGCATTTCCGCCAGGATATGTGTCACCCAACTTCACTAAATATAAAGGCAAGACAAATCCCATTGAACATCTTCACGAATTCGCAACTAACTGTATGGATATCGCCTACGAACCCACATACTTGATGAGACTTTTTTCCAAAAGTTTGGCGGGTCAAGCCCTTGAATGGTTTTAAACGCAAAAAGATATCCAGACATGGGATGAGCTCAAAAGAAGGTTCATAAAAATTAAGCCGCCACAATATGGACACCATGTTACTGACGCGTCTCACTGGGGGCGGAGTTATCACTGTTGCAAAGAAATGGGCTTGTGACCGTGGCGTTAGAAGAAAAGGTTGACATCTGTCCAAACACTTCTAGGGCCCCTCAAATTCGCATTGCAAGTGCATTGTTGCACAACCTTCACGGACCTAGTCGAAAAAGGGGTCCAAATTGAGAAAGCCCTTATCACAATGGGAGAACTAAGATACGGTTCTAAAAACACAAATGCAAATCCTCCCAAAAATAAGAATAAATACTAGGTCAAAAATAAACATGTTACAAATGATGGTGTAAATTACAAGCCAAGGCTACAGAATCTGTGTGGCTTTGAAGGGGAGTTTTAACAAAATAGACCAACTAGCGACATTGGCCACCTCCCCCAATGCTGCTAAGCGATCAAAATGATCAAAGCTGCCAAGGACAATGCTCGTCAACTAAGACCAATTCCCTAGAGGTCGCACATACACCGATTTAGGTGAACCCATTGCAGACGTCCTCAAGAAATGTATCCAACATGGGGTCATCACACTTCCGGAAATAAAACCTTATGACCCAGGACAATTCAAACCAGCATGGTGGGATGACAACGCAATTTGCGAATACCATTGAGTCAAAGGGCATACAACCTCCAACTGTCGACAACTGAAAAACGTAATCCAAGACCTTATTGAAAATCGCACCATCGAAGTAGGTGGATCACAATTCAATTCCAACTCAGACCATACTATCCACAAGAATCCACTACAAGATCATGGTCCCCATAATGCTTCCACTTCAGGTCCACAAAACCAAGCTAACTTCACCCGAGCCAAGTACGATTACTCTGGTGGACGAATAATAAATAATGTTAGAACAGACGAGGAGTACATCAACACCATTACGATCAGGAGAGCACCACAATGCAATGCTACTACACGACGTGGCAAGGTCACTATAGCTGGTCCACCTCCCCCTAGACAAGCCAAGATCATTATAGCAAGCCCATCTGCTGAACAATCATAGCCAGCTTCATCTGCTAAACAACCAAACCCTGTCTCAACCCACAATAGTGGAAACCCAAAAGTTAGTTCAATCTCATTGACCAACTAGGAAAGACTCCTGCACAAATATCTATCCTTGAGCTGCTTCGTATTTCTCCCGCACACAAAGAAATCCTGGATAAAACTCTCTTAGAGTCGTCGGTCCTAAAGGACATTGATGTCAATCAGTTTGAAACTATGGTGGGATATCTCACCACACCGCACCATGTTACCTTCTCAGATCAGGATTACTCATCATCTAAAACCAACCACAATGATGCATTACACATAGAAGTTTTTGTCCACAAGCACAAGGTTAGATGGGTTTTAATAGATGGCGGAGCAAGGTTGAATATATGCTCCCTTAAACTGGTTAAGGCTCTTGGATTCTCTGATGCATGCGTAGACCCAACAAAAAGCATAGTGATCAAAGCATATGATGACGAGGAACGCTCTTCGCGAGGTGTTATCTCTCTCCCTATCATAGTGGGACCACTCATTGTCGACACCACTTGCCAGGTCCTGGATTTGGATTTGGAACTACCATACAACATCTTACTTGGCCGCCCATGGATCCACGCCTTAAAAGCTGTTCCATCGACATACCATCAATGCCTCAAGTTTCCTTTTGATGGTACAGAAGTAACCATATACGGAGACCCCGACCCTTTCCAATATTGTACCAATTTAAGGGGTGTCTCTTAAAACCAAGTACCTATTAACCGGGAAGCACCTGGCTCCTCGTCCAAATACATCGACCCTTCCATGCTCGGGTCATCTTCCACATCCACTCCATCCACGTCTTCGGACGTATCACAACCCTCCACCAACCCTAAGCCCGAATCAACTGATAAAATCCAGGACCTCGGCTGCAGAGAGTTCAAACTAAATACAGCATACAGCATAACTACAATACCTACTCCTCCAAAGATATATGGTCGACCATGTTTCAGAATGGAACCGCAAGAAACATTCAAAGTTCCACCGAATACAGTTTTCATCAAGTGGGGAGACATGAGTGATGAAGATCTTACCGACATCACAGGATGGATCTACAAAGATACAGTCTCACTACCTCCACTACCAGTCCAGAAATATGGCAAGGGTTACAATATCATGAAGGCTAAAGGCTACGATGGTACTAGTGGCCTTGGAAAAAATAAAACTGGTTGAAGGGAACCCATAGAAACTTTCCAAACTCCGAAGTATCTTGGATTAGGGTTTGAATCACCTGACAATGGCGATCGACGTACCCATGGAATTTCCAGTGAGCGAGTACATGCTTCTGAAAGTGTTGAGACTACTAGGGAATACCTAACCGAAACAGACTCCCACGAGTGGGAATTTGGCTCCGAACGATCCCTAAGTGACTGTTGTCTTGATGATTTGTTTGTCGAACCAGGGGAATTGACCTCTGAACAACGATTTTGGCAAACATTCAAAATTGAGCGGGCACCAAACAGTCAACATCCCACTAACACTTCTCATGACATGCAACAACCACCATCCGAACCCCCTCAGTCTAATCTATCCGAAGTATCAGATGACATTGATAGCCAGGGCTGTCAAACCTTCACCCCTTATTATGACAACGAATATGACACTAGTAAAGGAGAATACTGGATAGAGTCCGATGTCGAGTTGGACGATGATAACCTCATCTACAACATCAATGAATCCATCTGTATGCTATCGGCATCCTCACCCGAATTCACTAGCCTTGAAAATGGCATTTCATTAGTCTACCCTGAACTAGTCGATTGGGACCAACAAGGACCGCCAGTTCTAGACACATTCCAAAATGATGAAGCCATTGCTGAATTCATGGGATTACGTGAAGGCATACCCAGTGGGGATCACAAATCAGGATTTGCTATTGATCTAGACTGCACGGCATACTTCGGTGAGATGGTTCAGTCCTCTAGTCGCAAAAGTAAAAATAAAGTAAAAAATGAAACGTCTCTAGGTGAAAACCGAAAGGCACCTCTTGATGGTAAAATAGTAAAAACAAAGGACGTATCTATGGGGGAAAACCTCTTCGAGGTGCCCAAAGATGGAGGACTGGACTTTCTCCCTGTACAATAGAATCGACCATGCTGTTGGGGACACCATAGAGGATAACATTCGACTCGGAAGACCCAAGATGGTCCCCTATTTCTTGGCATCATTGACGAGATGAAGAGAAACCAAAAATTTCACAAATTCTTTCTGCGAGAAACCGAAAAAATAAATTTTTGCATGGTCCTATCGACATGCGGGGATTGGATGACCCCCAAACTAGTTCTACATCATCTGCCACTAGTATCCAATGTTAAACCAGTCAAGCAGAAGTTGCGCAAAATGCACCCACAAGTTGCTCTATTGGTTAAGGCCGAGTTAAAGAAATTACTAGATGCTGGATTCATAAGGTCTATAGATTATGTTGAATGGATTTCCAACCTAGTGTAGGTGACAAAGCCAAATGGACTAATTTGGGTATGTACAGATTTCTGGGACCTAAACAAAGCATGTCCAAAGGATGACTTTCCTTTGCCCAACATTGACATCATAGTTGATCTAACTGCAGGACACGAGATGCTATCCCTCATGGATGGTTTCTCTGGTTACAATCAAATTCACATTGCTCCTGAGGACCAACACAAAACAACATTTACTTGCCCATGGGGTACATACTGTTGGAACATCATGCCCTTCGGCCTCAAAAATGCAGGTGCCACATACCAAAGGGCTATGACCATGATCTTCCATGATATGATGCACAATATAATGAGTATGTGAAATATGACAATGGCCAAATGACAACAAGGAAAGATCATTTTGAAGGTACTTGACAAAATCTTCAAGAGACTAGAAGAGTACAAGGTGCGGTTAAACCCTAAGAAATGTGTTTTTGGCGTCACGTCAGGTAAGCTATTGGGATACATAGTTTCCCGAAGAGGCATAGAGGTCGATCCGGAAAAGGTTAAAGCAATCATAGACATGCCTCCACCTAGAGGGATCAGTGAACTCAGAACCCTGCAAGGCAGAGTACAATCTATTCGCCGCTTCATAGCACAGTTGGCAGATAAGTGCCACCCATTCCAGTATCTGTTACGCAAAGGTGTCCCCTTCGTATGGACAGATAAATGTCAACAGGACTTCCAGCAAATCAAAGATTACCTACTATCAACACCAGTCCTCATGTCGCCTATTCATGGAAAGCCATTAATTCTATACATCTCGACCACTAGTTCAGCACTGGGGGCATTACTGGCCCAAAATGATCATGAAGGGAAAGAAAGAGCAATCTACTACATCAGCCGCACACTGATCGGTTACGAGCTGAATTACACATACATTGAATGTGCATGCCTCGCGGTTGTCTTTGCAGCCCAAAAACTAAGGCATTATATGCTCAATCATCAGACACAACTAGTTGCCAAAATTGACCCATTGAAATACCTATTAAGTCGAGCAGCGTTAACAGGCCGATTGGAAAAATGGGTCATGATCCTAAGTGAATACGACATACAGTATGTTGAACGCAAGGCAATAAAAGGGCAAGTAATAGCAGATCAACTGGCAGATGCACCAATGCAAGCCTCTCATCTGTTGGTAACTGATTTTCCCGACGATTCCATCTTTCATATGGAACCAGCAACACCATGGAAGCTATATTTTGATGGGTCTCACACTGGTCATGGCTCAGGGGCTGGAATCTTGTTCATCACACCACAAGGGGATTCAATTCCTAAGTCATTTCGAATTGCTTTCCCTTGCACAAACAATATTGCCAAATACGAAGCACTAGTTACAGGTCTCAAGTTGGCAATCAAATGGAAAATTCAGACATTGCTTGTATTCGGGGATTCCCAGCTAGTAATCAAATAAGTGAATGGTGACTATGAAACAAAGGATGAGAAGTTGCTTCCTTACAAGAGGATGGTGGATAGCTTCCTAACATACTTCCAATCCATGTCTTTTGAACAAATCCCCAGGGTACAGAATAAGGCAGCAGACGCAATGGCTACTATTAGTTCTCTCTTGGACATCCCTAAAAATGTGTCGCAATTTGAGTTCCTAGTAGAACAGCTGTTGATACCGGCATATGATATCCCAGAGTCGGAAATGGTTTGTGAACTTGTTGGTCCCAACTCTCCTTGGTATCAGGACATTTATGACTATCTAAAGACTCACACCCTTCCATCGAACCTATCCAATAACCAAAGGAAGTCCCTCATTAGAAAATCCACAAGGTATGCCATTATCAGCGATACCCTATACCGCCGTAGTTTCGACAGTACCCTCCTTAGATGTCTTGACACCGATGAAGCATGTACGACCTTACGAGAAGTGCACGATGGTATATGCGGATCTCATTCGAGCGGTCCTACTCTGGCTAAGAAACTAATGAGACTTGGATATTATTGGCCGACAATGGAAAAAGATGCAATAGAATATGTCAGAACCTGTCGCAAGTGTCAGATCCATAGTGATTTGGTCCATGCTCCAGCACAGGAACTTCGGCCAATCACTTCTCCATGGCCCTTCACTCAATGGGGACTTGACCTCGTGGGTAAGATTCATCCAACTTCCTCCAACGGCCATAAATTCATTATCACCGCCACTGAGTACTTCACAAAGTGGATCGAAGCCATTCCATTGACATACATTACTGGCAAACAAATATCGAAGTTTATCCTCAATTACATCATTTGCCGGTATGGCCTCCCACAGTCCATCATCACTGACAACGGACGTCCGTTCAAAAACCAAGACGTACGTGAGTTATGTGCGCGATTCCATATCCAACACCACTTTTCATCCCCATACTACCCCCAAGGAAACGGCCAAGCTGAGGCGTCGAATAAAACCATTATCAAGATCCTTAAAAAGACTGTCAATGACGCTGGCCGCGATTGGCACATACAACTTAACCCTACTCTGTGGGCTTACCGAACTAGCATTCGAACACCTACAGGAGCTACCCCATTCACCCTGGTTTTTGGCGCG
>VDFB02073741.1:0-57466 GCA_007258455.2 Sequoia sempervirens
ATCTCCGTATCAAAGGGATGTTGTAAGAAGAAGAATCGGTAGTCTCAACCATGAGCCACATCCAAAGCATTTTTTGGATACGACTCAAACCCAATTTTTTTGTAAATTTCAAAATGCTTATCCTCAAATTAGTATTTCTAAAAGATTTTTTGAAATGCTTAAACCTTTTTATGTCAAGATAAATCACACATGCACTACTTGTTGTTGCAGACCACATATTGAATTTGCTAACCATTATGATGTTTATCGTTCTATATGTTTAGATTTGCATACTAACAATGTTTTACAAGATTGTGGCATATAAGCCCCACCAAAATCTTCAAGAGAGTTCTTATCAAATTTTTTATGTCAAATAGAGGATGGCCAAATATTCTATAGGACAACATGCTTCGATGGTTCATGTGAGCATTATGGTGGCTTGCAACAAATGCTAGTATGTCAACATATGGAAAGCATAGATGAGGTGGGACATAAACTAGTAGATTTCATGAAGTATAAAATAGTGGCATATGCTACAAAAGTTGGGTTTGAAGCAAAAAGGTGTGATTTGGTTATTGAGAAGATTCTAGTGTATCAGTTTATGTCCATGTTTCATGAGAATCTAGTGTATGAGTATGCAAGGCATACCCATAGAGCCCGATGGCTAGACACACAATTCAAGCTATGCAAGGACACCTTTCCAATTGGCAACATAGTATCAGTGGTTGAATTTGCAAAGAACTACACTCTATAGCCATAGTGTGAGGTGCAGTCACAGTGTTACAACTCCACACACATTTCGATATTTGTGCACATAACATTCATTCATGCAGCTGATAGTACAGAGGACCAAAGGAAGGTATTGAGGGAGTATCACTTTTATATTAGTGATGATCGCACACATTCTCCAAATTTTGTGCAAGGTTGCTTCTAGATGTTCTATAGTGATTTGGCTCAAAAGGGAATAGCATATGGTCGGCCTTTAATATGGTCGGATAATTGTGCAACACAGTTCAAGAACACATGCATGTTCTACTGGTTGTGCAAGATGCATCTCACTACAGGTGTTCAACATATGTGGAACTTTTGTGAGGCCAGGCATGGAAAGGGGGAGCATGATGGTGTAGGAGCATGTGTGAAAAGAGCATTAGCATGAGAAGAGTTAAAGTATAAAGACAGTGCAAAGTTGATAGATGCAAGTTCAATTTTCGAGTGGTGTAATTCTTCGATGGGTCCAGGTAATGAAGGTACGTCTTCAGTTCATAATTTTTTTTGGTTGATGGATGATACTAACATTGCACCATATGAGGATTGTTTTACACTAGTAGGATCAAGTCAACTACTCTTTCCTTAGCTTAAATCCAAGTTTATGGAGTATCAATACACATAAGATGGCATGCTTTTGTTCTTCATGTACAATGCAAGCCTGGAATGATTGCGAGTCAAGGGAGTGGGTTGACAAATGGCTGACAAATTATCTTAGCCCACTTCACACATATCACCCTTTGACGACATTGGAACTAACATAGATGGAATCATCGGTCGACTTTGACCATGTATTAGATCTAGTTCAACTAGGTAATATATCTACTTGCTTAGTTTTTGAAATTTCATATTGTTATCTTACTTTGTACTATATTTGTAATGTTCACTAGTTTCAAGAATTTTTTGCATATATCAATGCAGGGCATGTTTATGTAGTTATTACAGATGAAAAAAATGAAGAGTGAATGGACTATTAATTGTGTCATTATGTTGAGGCCAAAAAGAAATTGGAAGCCCTAGTTATAGATGGAGAAAACTTCAAATACCCTACAGGCTCAGTTGTTGTTACTGGAACGTGGCTTAGAAGGTACCCACATAAGAGTGTTAAACATTGGTTGTTTGAGGACTTTGACATGCATCTTAAGATTCTTCATTACTCAAACCTTGTTGTGGAATATAATGTTTGTTTGAGAAAATATGGGGGTAGACCTTTGAACAAGACCTTGTGGAAGGTCCATGAGTCTGACCATGAGGCAATACTTGACACAATAAAGAGTAGAGCAGATTCGGATGGTTCATTGGATTAATTTGTAAGTATATGCACAATGGTTCTTATTAATTTATACTTGTATCCACATTAATTTGTTTGATTCCAATGCTATCATGGCTTATTTTACTTTGCATATCTGTAAGTAACCCAATAAGCATTGAATGGTGTCCCCTTGCAGAAAATGCAAATTTATGAGCCATCCAAGAGAATCTTAGGCATAAAAGCAATGCAACATCCTTATTTTGATGATCTTGACAAATCTAAATTATGATTTTAAGCCATTACAAAAGTGCATGCGAAGCTTGGTGAGGGAGTTTCAAGTTATTCATTTGAAGTTAACCTTATCATGAGCACCTATGATGTGGACATTATAGGATCATCTCAAATTTCAAGATATTCTAGATTCATGAGAGGTGTTGTGTGCAATAGGTATCTTGGAACTCGCAGTGAAGATGTATGAGCAGGATTGTCTAAGTTGAGAGACTACCATGCCTATCTGTAAGTGCCTTCCATCTATTTTCATTTAATTTCTAGTTTGGAGATGAGCTGCTTCTTTTTATTCTTTTACTTTGCCTATCTATAACTAAACTAGTAAAAATTGATTGGTCTCTCCTTGCAGAAAATGCTGATTTTGTAGCCATTGAAGAGAATCTCAGCCAAAAAAGCAATGCAACATCCTTATTTTGATGATCTTGACAAATCTCAATTTTGATTTCAAACCATTATAAAAGAGCATGTGAAGCTTTGTGAGGGAATCTCAAGTTTCTCATTTGAAGTTAACCTCTAAATGAGAACCTATGATGTAGACATTATAAGAGAATCTCGAATGTATGAGTGACATTGTAAAATATCTGTGAGAATAGAGTACCTAAGGAATTGTAATGAGATTTAATTGTAATGACATTTACTAAAATAATGAAATTTGGTGTAGGGGCACCAAGGTTATTGAGAAAATTTGGTTCACGAAAATCTTTTAAGTTAGTTTTGTGTTTTGAGTTTTGTCAATTTAATAAGGTCATAACATCTCCACAATTGATTTATAATGTAATAAGTCATGTTAGTTACAAAAAGAACAGTTAGGCATGATTAGAAAGATGTCAAATCATTTGTAAAGGCTATTTAAAGCCTCTTGAAGGCCATTTAAGTCAATATTTGAATTTGTAGCCTTTTGAAGGAAAATCTTTGAATATGGTTGTAAACGTACTATTAGTGAGATTGAGATTGTTAACCTTTAGAGAGTAGTAGTATTTATGTTGATGAAATTTCCTTTAGATGCAAGGATTCAAAGCACATCAACCATGTGGTACAAATGATTAAATCCTAGAGATGATCTGTAGCAATGAAAGAGTTTGAAAAGGTAGACAGAGCTACACTAGTGACTTAGGAGAAACTTTAGTGATGTAGAGTCAAGGTGGAAAAGACTCAAACAAATTAGATTTTAGTAAATCAACAACCTTTGTTATTTCATTTGGCCATCTTGGAACAACTACCAACAAAAAGGTTTCCAAACTAAACAATTTTGATTAAATTTTAGAGAATGCCTCTCAAGGACCATCTCATCATCAATATAACATCTACTCAAACCCCCAACACCATTCCCAAGCCAGACATACAAGGTTTCTTTGCAATTTCAAGGAGATCCTTCAAACTGCCCTACAAAAAGGCTACAAAATTAGCCCTATTTTACAAACAAACTACTCTTTAAAATTCTTCTAACCCCATAAGCTCTTGGACAGTCATCAAATAGGTCACAAAACTCCCAATTCCATAGGTTTTAGAAAAGCACTCAACCTCTAAGCCATAATTTCTTAAAACCCTCAATTTCCTAACAAATACCTAGGGTTTTTAGCATCTCACAAGTCCAAGGCCTTCCAAACCTCACCAAAGCATCAAACAAGTTTTTTAGGGTCTAAAAACACATAATAAACCTTCACTTTTTTTTTAGAATTAGTAGATCTCAAAAACATCACTTTGGTTCCTCCATTTCAAGCCAAAATCTCACATTCTCAGCCTAAAACAACATCACCAGCCCTATAAATGCCTTACCATTATTAAAAGAGTTAAGGAAACTTGAAAAAAAACACATTTTAAACCTTTCCTCTGAGTCACAATTCGCCATAGTAGGAGGAAGGGCTCCATCACAAAAAATAAAGTAAACTCAGACCCTACTGGTTTGTACAGGCTGAATAAAGAAAAATGGATTTTCCTTTCACTAAAACAACTAAAGGTGTATCAAAATAGATTGAAATATAGGTTAAGACCTTCCACCATAATTTCTTATGAATTTATATTCACAGGAGGCATGTACTAGCCATACACAGAGAAAAGAAACTGAAAAGCTCATAAAAATGTTGAAATTCCACAGTTTTAGGCATTGTGAAGAGCGCCAATCTTCAAAAAAACTATTGATTGAACCCCCATTCAAGCTTGTATGATGTTTTCAATACATTTGAAATGAGAATAATCTCCCTTCAATGCCCATAACTACCTTTGAACCACCAAACCCTTATAAAGCCTACAAATACTAGTATTTAACAATGGTTTTGCTTAACAAGCTTTATCATGCAAATTTATTATTTTAAAGGCCTAGGACCACTTAGACACCCTTATAACATTATTTTTAGACTCTTTCTCTGCACTCCCACCTACTTTTTACATAATTTTCCTTTATGGCAATATCAACAATTATTTAATTCAAGAGTGCTTTTGCACATTTGTCCACCCTAACCTACTAATTCCCAAAATACATAAAAGATTGGTCTATTAGACCTTATTCAAGAAAAAAAGACCTCAACATACTAACATTTACCAACTTTCCTACCAATTTACCATCAATTAATCACAAATTGAGGGTGAGGTGTAGGTGCTCCTGCACCATTCAAATTTCAAAAACAAAGTCAATTAGGTTGGCAGACGTGTGGATCAAGCTAGCATTTGGTGGAAGAGGAAGAAAGATGATTGGAACTCTAGAGGCCCACCATACTAGATTTTGGTATTAAACCATGAGAGTAGAAGAGAGAGTTGATATCATGTATCAAAACATTAAGCATGCATTCTTCCAACCAACAGAGAAGGAGATGATTACTTTGCTTCATTTTCATTTGCATAAGCATATCAAGGCATGAGAACCAAGAAGACCAAGGATGTCCAGTTTTATATGGAGGTAATGGATGTGGTCCAAACTTTAGGAGGGGAAAGAAGGTCAATGTGTGATCTTGATGAAATTGAGGAAGAACAACAAAAGAGGGACAAGAAAAATAAAATCAATACATAGTTTCAAGGATTTGTCAAACGAGTAAGAGAGCTATGGGAGTAGCCTCATCTAAAATATTTTGAACTAGAGTTTGATATGTACCATTTAGAGAGCTTGGTTTTCATGGAGTTCCTTTCAAAGCCTTTGCTTTTATTATTCTTATGGTAAAAGCAGAATGAACTTGTACTAGCAGCCAATTTTGAAGACTACTACTGATGATCCAAATAAATTTATTGAATATGTTGGTTAGAAATTTTTGAATATGGAAGCTAGTGATTTTGATTCTAAAAATTTAGAAGAGTTAGATCAAGGATATGAACCCTCTAATGTGGAAGAGGAATTAGAACCACTCTTCATGTTGTAGGTACCGACTTTAATACCAACTACAATGGCAATATTAAAATTCCCTAGCAATATTTATGTAAAGGAAATTTCCTTTAGATGCAAGGATTCAAAGAACATCAACCATGTGGTACAAATGATTAAATACCAAAGATGATTTGTAGCAATGAAAGAGTTTGAAAAGGCAGAGAGAGATACATTGGTGACTCAGGAGAAACTTCAGCTTTCAAGAAACAAAGCCAATTAGGATGGCAGATGTGTGGATTAGGCTATCATTTGGTGGAAGAGGAAGAAAGATGACTAGAACTCTAGAGGCCCACCATACTGGATTTCGATATTCAACCATGAGAGTGTTGATGGTGTTTTATGCATAGCAACAACTCAGACAGAAAATGATATTCTATCTCTCTTGAAAGATAATCTTCAACAATAAATTGTTGAAAATCACCCCAAGGTCTCTCGGGTGTCAGGTCATGACAATGCATAAACAACTCAGATAATATGTGAAAATGCTGGTAATCACAAGGGGCCTTGCAAATGAACAATGCTGGAAGTGAATTTTCATCAGATGCAACAATATGGTGATGCTTTCAATCCTAAAACTAATCCAGATTCAAAATAAATAGTAAAAGAGATAAGGGTTTAGAGAGATTCTATTCGAAACTATTTCTAAGACTAACAATGCAAATGATAAACACTTGAAATGGACCAATCCCAACGAAACCAATCTCTGCTTGACCAAGATAATTCTACAATCTTACAGAAACAATGCAATCTTCTAAGGTTTTAAAGATTTTTAGATTATGAACATTCACCCAAGACAACCCAATTGCAGTTGAAATAAATAAATCTCCATAATTGAACCAAGCACAATGAATATAAAGGTCCAGGCTAACTTTACAAAGCAACTAACAATCAACTAGCTACAAAAATTATGGACTAGGGATTGCTGCAAACACTTCAAACATTAAATCATAACCATCATTGAATCAGATTTAAATCTAAATCTAATAACCATGAGCAATTTGAGAGATTGGATCAGAAGAACCATGCAAGATAAGTCAACACAAAAGAGATCACCAGAAAATCACAATGCTTTCAATTGTATTGAATCACCAAACTCTAGCAACAATTCCAATGTTCTGTTACATCACTCGCTTGGAAATTGACTAACTTCTACCTCTACTCTATTGCTAAATTCGCTCTCTATCAAATCTTCTCCTAATCTCTCACCCTATCTATCTACCTATCCCCCTTACAAATGAGGCACAAATGCCATTTATAGAAAACCTCAAACATGTCGACCCAATTGGATTTTACAATAATAACTGGCCTCAAAATAGGTCGACCAGGAGAATTTCAAAATAGGACAAGATTTGCATTAAATGCATGAATATTATCCATGTCGGCCCACAATCTCCAGCAAGATCAAATTCACGTGTCTTCTAGAAAGTCCTCCAACTGTAGACAGTTTTGGCATGGATTCTTAGGCAGGTCCCACTTTGAAAATTTAAAATGAACACTTCCAGATTTCCCCTTTGGCACGAATCCATATGCAAGTCCCCCTTTTAATATTTGTTTAGTCCTGAAAAACAGATATCATTAATAGCCCACATGTTTAAATTAAATTTGAATAAAATTTTGACCTTTTCTAAAAACTTACTTTTTTATAAGGAAACTTTCATTTTCAAAAAATTTTCCATTTTTTGAAATTTTATTTTCAACATCTTTTTCAAGAAAATTTTTATTTTTCGGGAATATTTTTAAAAAATTTCCATTTTTGGGAAAAAAAAACATTTTCAGAAAAATTTCCATTTCGGGAAACCAGACCAAGGGGAAAAAATACGGGAAAATCCAGGTCAGACGGACTCCAGACCAAAATTCGGAAAAAACCAGCCAGACAGGATTCTACCAAATAAGGCAAAAATTTCAACAATAGATCATCAAAACGAACCAAGAATGCACGAAACATCGTGTAATATATCAAATTAAGCATGGGGTGTTGAACATTTATCATCAAATTCATCAATTTAATCCATTATTTCAATTTGCACAAAGCCTGGCAGAAAATCCAAAAAAATCCGGGTGGACTAGATTTCCGCGGATGACATAAAATTTTGGACTTTGGCACATACCCTGAAAACTGGCAGAATCTGGGAAAATCCAGGTCGGGTGGAAAATCCCGGACGCAGGAAAAAACCCAGACTTCACTCGGATCTGGAATTTTAGCAGAATCCAAAAAAATCCAGATGGAGCGAAAAATCCCGGACTGGACTAAAAACCTGGACTTTTGCACAGAGCTGGACTTTGAGCAGAATCTGGGAAAATCCAGACGGACCGGAAAATCTCAGATTGGGATAAAAACCCAGATTTTCCACAGAGCTTAGTTTTTTCAAAGTGCAACCTAGGGGAATCACTTGGGAAAGCAAGATGAACATCTAAGGACCTCCAAAGGCAATGAAATCAATAAAATTAAGGGGCCAAAAGACACCAAAAGCCAGAGCAAAAAGAGGGTCCCTACTTTTAGTGGGGCGTGTGTGCAAAAACTGCACAACAGAGAGAAGAAGAGAGAGTTGGTATCATGTATCAAAACATTAAGCATGCATTCTTCCAGCCAGCGGAGAAGGAGGTGATTACTTTGCTTCATTTTCATTTGCATAACCATATCAAGGCATGGGAACCAAGAAGACCAAGGATGTTGAGTTTTATGTGGAGGTAATGAATGTGGTCCAAACTTTAGGAGGGGTAAGAAGTTCAATGTATGATTGTTAACCTTGAGAGAGTATGACTTGGGAAAAAGGCATTTGATATGGCTATTATTTTGAAAGACTTCAAGTGGGATGTACTCCGCATTGACGCCATAACTCAATCTTCACTTGATGGCATGAAGGAATGGTTGAACTCCATGGATATAAAGTATTATGAAAGCAGAATGAACTTGAACTGGTGGCCAATTTATTGAAGATGGTGGTTGGGAATTTTTGAATATGGAAGCTAGTGATTCTGATTCTGATAATTCAAAAGAGTCAGAACAAGGATATATGAGTTCCCTCTAATGTAGAAGAGGAATCATAATCAAATTTCATGTAGCCACCATCAAGAGTGTTACAAGCCAACAAGATGGAGGGAATTCTTATATAAGGATAATTTTCAATGTTGCAAGTACTCATTTTAATACCAACTACAATGGCAACATTGAAATTCCCTAGTAGTATCTATGTTGAGGAAATTTGGTTTAGATGCAAGGATTCAAAGCACATCAACCACATGTGGTACAAATGATTAAATCCCAGAGACGATCTCTAGCAATGAAAGAGTCTGAAAAGGCATACAGAGCAACATTGGTGACTTAGGAGAAACTTCAACTTTCAAAAACAAAGTCAATTAGGTTGGCTGGCATGTGGATTGGGCCAGCATTTGGTGGAAGATGAAGAAAGATGAGTTCCAACTCAGAAACTCAATTTCAGTCACCAAAAATGAGTTGAAACCCATGTGTGTAAAAGTGAGTTTTCTTTAAGAAAAATTGTAGTTTTGAAGAGTCAAATTGTGTTTTTGTGTAGGGCAGCATTATTTTATGATTTTTTGAGCTTGTGTAGGGTATCACAAACTTGTTTGAGTAATTTTTAGGTTGTGGTTAGCTTTGGAAGTATCATTTTCAATAAACGCATAGGGTTTAGACTACAATAGAAGGTTTTTTGGTTTACCCATTGTACAATGGTATAATTGAGATTTGATTGTGGATTTTAAAGTTTTGACACCTTAGAATTGCTACTCCAAGAGTTGGTAAGGTTTGGATAAGTATAGAGTATAGACCCTTTGTTCAACCTAATCGACCCCTTAAGGGTCCAAATGGAAAAATGGCTACAAAATTCAGCATGAGGTTACTTGGACCCCGTGATGCTTAGAAACTTCTCATCTAATCCTATGGGATTGTGTTGGGGCCCTCTAAAATAACCTCTCTCAGTTTTCATTATCTCGGAGTGGTTTTCCTATGGTGTCCAGTTTTTAGTTAATGGAAAAAGTGTCAAATGCAAGCAATGGAAAGTTGCAAGGTGGTGCAACTTTTGTTCTGAAAATAATGTGACCAAACATAATCTTCCAATGTGTCTGAATAGGAATGTTTATGCTAGGCATGGTCCTCTTTTTCACCCAAACACATGGAATTGCTTCGAGCTACGTTCAATCAGATTGATCCCTTAAGGGTCCAAAGGAAAAAATGGCTGTAAACTTCAGTATAAGGCTACTCAAACATCGTTATGCTTAGAAACTTCTTGTTTTATCTTATGGGATAGCCTTGGGCCCCTCTAAAATAACCTCTCTCAGTTTTGGTTATCTCGGAGTGGTTTTCCCATGGTGTCAAGTTTTTAGTTGATGAAAAAAGTGTCAAATGGAAGTAGTGGAAAGTTACAAAGTGGTGCAAATTTTGTTCTACAACTCGTGTGACCAAACAGACTATTCCAACACATCCGAACAGACATGTTCACACTAGGCATATTCCTCTTTTGCACCCAAACACGTAGAATCGCTTCGAGCTACGTTCAACCAGATCGATCCCTTAAGGGTCCAAAGGGAAAAATGGCTGCAAACTTTAGTATGAGGTTAATTAGACACCATGATGCTTAGAAACTTCTCGTCTAGTCCTATAGGATCATGTTGGGCCCCTCTACAATAACCTCTCTCGGTTTTCATTATCTCACAGTGGTTTTGCTATGGTGTCTAGTTTTTAGTTGATGGAAAAAGTGTCAAATGCAAGTAGTGGAAAGTTGCAAGGTGGTGCAACTTTCATTCTGCAACTCGTGTGACCAAATATACACTTCAAACACTTCCAAATAGGAATTTTTACACTATTCATGGTCCTCTTTTGCACCCAAACATGCAGAATTGGTTCGAACTACATTCATCCAGATGTATCTCTTAAGGGTCCAAAGGGAAAAATGGCTACAAACTTCAACATTAGGTTACTCAAACACCGTGATGCTTAGAAATTTCTTGTATAATCCTATGGGATCATGTTGGGCCCCTCTATAATAACCTCTCTCATTTTTGGCTATCTCAGAGTCATTTTACCGTGGTGTCCAGTTTTTAGTTGATGAAAAAGTGTCAAATGAAAGAAGTGGAAAATTGCAAAGTGGTGAAACTTTCATTTTGTAACTCGTGTGACCAAATAGATTGTTCCAAGGCATCCGAATAGGTGTGTTTACACTAGGCATGGTCCAATTTTGTACCTAAACATATAGAATCACTTTGAGCTACGTTCAACCGGATCGATCTCTTAAGGGTCCAAAGGGCAAAATGGCTGCAAACTTTAGCATGAGTTTACTAAGACACCATTACACTTAGAAAATTTTTGTATGATAAAATGGGATCATGTTGGACCCCTCTACATTAACCTCTCTTGGTTTTGGTTATCTCAGAGTGGTTTTCCCATGGTTTCCAGTTTTCAGTTAATGAAAAAAGTGTCAAATGGAAGCAGTGGAAAGTTGCAAAGTGGTGCAACTTTTGTTTTGCAACTCGTGTGACCAAATGGACTGTTCCAACGTGTTTGAATAGGCATGTTTACCCTAGGCATGGTCTTCTTTCACACCCAAACATGTAGAATCGCTCTGAGCTACGTTCAACCAGATCGATCCCTTAAGGATCTAAAGGGAAAAATGGCTACAAACTTTATCATGAGGTTACTCAGACACCATGATGCTTAGAAACTTCTCATCTAATCCCATGGGATCATGTTGGGACCATATACAATAACCTCTCTCAGTTTTTGTTATCTCAAAGTGGTTTTCCCGTGGTGTCCAATTTTTAGTTGATAGAAAAAGTGTCAAATAGAAGCAGTGGAAAGTTGCAAAGTGGTGCAACTTTTGTTTTGCAACTTGTGCAACCAAATGGACTATTCCAACACGTTTGAATAGGAATTTTTATGTTAGGCATGGTCCTCTTTTGTACCCAAACACACGTAATCGTTCCGAGCTACGTTCAACCGAATCGATCCCTTAAGGTTCCAAAAGGAAAAATGACTGCAAACTTTAGCACAAGGTTACTTGGACACTGTGACACTTAGAAACTTCTCATCCAATCCCATGGGATTATGTTGGGACCCTCTACAATAACCTCTCTCAATTTTTGTTATCTCGGAGTGGTTTTGCCATGGTGTCCAGTTTTTAGTTGATGGAAAAAGTGTCAAATGGAAGTAGTGGAAAGTTACAAGGTGGTGCAACTTTCATTCTGCAACTCGTGTGACCAAACATACTATTCCAATGCATCTAAGTAGGCATGTTCATGCTAGGAATGGTCCTCTTTATCATCCAAACATGCCGAATTGCTGTGAGCTACGTTCAACTAGATCGATCCCTTAAGGGTTTGAGTGTAGTATGTTGAAATAGGCCATTCAACCTATTGTTCAAGCTATGTCTTGGTGATATGGGCCTGATGTAAGTAGGATAGGAAGTAGGAATAAGAAAATAGCATTAGTAAGGGCATTGTAAGAGATTACTAATGCTTCCCTTGTTGAAAATTCAAAATTGAGGCCCCTTAAAAGCAAGGCTAGAAGAGGTGAAAAGAAGAAATTGCTTGAAAATAAGTTAGAATAGGTTGGAAATAGGGTGAGATTATGGAGTTTGATGTGTTCAAAAGGTCTACAAGGACAAGGGAGGTCAAAAGTATGTTATGGCATGACATGCCCTAGTTGGGAAAACATGGGTTTTGAATGAAAAAGAGAGGTTTGAGGGAGTAAACATGGGTAAAATCAAGGGGAAACATAATTTGGTGGTCAATTAAGTTTGTGTAGGAAAAATGAAGAGTGTTAGAATAGGTTTTGAGGTTCAGGTTCAGGGGTTCGATTTGCCGGTTTGGCCAAAATTTTTTGGAGAGGGGTTCAGTTCGTTTTCGGTTCATTGATAAAAAAACATGTAAAAACAAAATATATATCTATGCAACCTAGAAGCAGGAATTAGGATTAGAATATCACATATCATAATATAAAAGAAAAAAACACCATAAACTTGAATGTCATTTAAAATGGAAAAATTTCCAAAAAAATGTGTTTATAACCTGCAAACAAATGTGAATAAAATCAAGCTGATTTTCACGTGAAAAAAATCCATGAGACAATAGCTTGTTGCTTACTATTATGATTTGATAGATTTTTTCCAAGCATCCATAGATTGTTCAAAAGTACTTTTTTTAGGCTTTTAGCTATAGCAGCAAAGCAGTGAATTGTTTGATAAAATTCTTTGGTAGACATGTATGAAAAATGTGGTAGCATAGACAAGGCAGTGAATTGTTTGATAAAATGCCTTAAAGAAATGTGGTTTCATGGTGATGGAATGGCATGACGAATTCCATGACAAGAAAATTTCTATGGATTGTCATGGCATTCCATCACCATTGAGACCACATTTCTTTGAGGCTTTTTTTCAAACAATTTTGTTAGGGTTAGAGATGGCAGATATCTAACAATTAAATGCAGATTTAATTAATAAACAGAGAAACTAAAACATACACAAAATAAATCATAACACAAAGAATTTAATGTGGTTCACCTAATCTGGGCTACATCCACCAAACCGCAGCCATCCAATACTTTTATTATCCAGTAAAAAACCCTTTTACAATCTTGTGAATAATCACATTTTTCATCATACAGTAATACCCATCTGAACCCCTTTTTACCAAGCTTAGAAGCTTCCAGATTTTTGGGTTCTACAAAATCGGATTTTTCTTTTTCCATTGGTTCTATAGGGGGCCAATATGTATAGTATACCATGGGCTATATAGTATAGCATGATCAGTCACCACATACCAACAAGTTTGTTGCCTTGTCTATGCTATTTCTTATTATTATGCTTTGATAGATTTTTTCCAAGCATCCATAGCTTGTTTGGAAGCACCTATTTTAGGATTTTAGCCATAGCAGCAAGGAGGTGAATTATTTGATAAAATGCTTTGGTAAACATGTATGAAAAATGTGGTAGCATAGACAAGGCAGTGAACTGTTTGAAAAAATGCCTCAAAGAAATGTGGTCTCATGGTGATGGAATGCCATGACAATCCATAGCAATTTGCTTGTCATGGAATTCATCACCATGAGACCACATTTCTTCTGGCATTCCCTAAGCTATGCTATGCTAATACTATTATGCTATGATATATTTTTTCCAAGCATCCATGGCTTGTTCGAGCTTTGTTTTAGGCTTTTAGCCATAGCAACAAGGCAATGAACTGTTTGATAAAATGCTTTGATAGACATGTATGAAAAATGTGTTAGCATAGACAAGGCAGTGAACTCTTTGAAAAAATGCCTCAAAGAAATGAGGTCTCATGGTGATGGAATGCCATGACAATCAAATTCTTTTGATTGTCATGGCATTCCATCACCACGAGACCTCATTTCTTTGAGGTATTTTTTCAAAGAGTTCACTTCCTTGTTTATGATATTGCTTACTATTATGCTTTTGATAGATTTTTTCCAAGCATGCATAGCTTGTTCAAAAGCACTTGTTTTAGGATTTCAACCATAGCAACAAGACAATGAACTGTTTGAAAAAATGCTTTGTTAGACATGTATCAAAAATGTGGTAGCATAGACAAGGCAGTGAATTGTTTGAAAAAATGCCTCAAAGAAATGTGGTCTCATAGAATGCCATGACAAACAAATGCAATTGGTAGCTGCTCCTAGTTATTAGTTATGCAATGTGAAGTAATTGCATAACTGCTTAGGTTGACTTTGTAAAAACTATATTGTAATTGAAATTTTGTCATCTATCAGCATCTAGTTATTAGTTATGCATTGTGAAGCAATGCTTTGAGTTTGAAAGATGTGCAATGCAATGTAATCAACAATATGAATATAAACTAAAAAAATCTATTTTTTACAATTTATTAGTTAAACTCTTTATTTTATTTTCTCTCTATATCTCTATGCTATGGAAATTCCTTTAATTTTTTTTAAATTTATTTTATCTCATGTTCTACTTTCTTTTACCTTTTTTTTTTAAATCTGATTTTTTTCCGATTCTTCCTAGACTTTCTCCTGATTTTTTCAAAAAATATTATACTTTTGGTTTGCCAATTTTTTCCCTAAAAGATTTTTTCTGCTATGGTATAAAAACATATCTTTTTGTAATATCAAGAATACTTTTTGAAACTTCCATGCATTGCTAATCTAAAAGGAAAAGTCTTTTGCCTAATCTATATGCAACCATGCTTTTGACATTGTCAAAAAGAAAAAAAAATCTTGAATGATGCAAAGGCATGGCCAAGTAGTTCTAACTCTCCGCATGAGAGAAGAGAGATGTTGGAGAGTACATCAAGTCAGTGAGAAAAAATGTGTGATGTGTTTTAGTTTGTAGTATTCCTATGTTTCTCTACAGATGTGTGATAAATTCTCAGTTCAATGATGCAGAACAATTTTTGAAAAAATAAAGTTGTGTCACAATCCAATTTCAATCTAGCAAGCAAAAGTGAAAGCTCAGTCTCTTGGAATTAAAATGCTTGTTTGAAAAAAAAATGAATAAGAATGAGGTAGTTAAGGTGTTTGAAGTGATTTAGACATCACTTTTAGGGCTCCCTTAGGTGTGGGTCAAAGTAAAACTCCATAAAACATTCAAAAAATGTTCAAAAAAGACTTTTTTGGATGCCTAGGCATGCGGGTTTTGTCTTGGTTTTCCTAGGTTCTATCTGGGTTTTTCCCGAGTTCTCTTGGGTTTTTCTTGGGCGAACCAGACCCAAAAATGAAGGACCCTAGTTGAACCCATAGGCGAACTGAACTAGGACCCACACCACCTGAGCGAACCAGAATTGGGGCTAAAATAGAAGAACCCAGTAACATAGATAATGTATCAAGAAGTTGACTACTTCATCTACTCTGAATATTATGTATCATTTGCTTAATTTAGTTGTTCCAATAAAAGGATTAAATATAAATTGGAATCTTTTTATCAATCATTTCATGGAATACCAATTGAAAAAATGGTTTTTGCTTTTACATACTTATTTTTTTACTATCAATCAATTAATTTATTCAAGACAAACCATGAAGGACAACAATTATCAATGCTAGGTCTAACCAATTAATAAGTATACACATGAATAAGTCAAGCATGTACATGTATAAGGGAAGCACAAGTAGTCACTAACACATATTCCTTGAAGTATACACATGAATACATGGTATACACAACTTAATACAAAGTATATGCACGATTACAAGGTATACACATGAAAACGCGTAAGTCACAAAGTCTACATTGGAACACACGTAAGTCAAAAAGTATACACATAAGTTGTAAGGTATACACCTGAATACACGTAACTCATATCTATTGAACCATGAATTTATAATGAAAATATGGACACCATCAACAAAAAATATTTGTATTAACCAAATAGCCATGTACACATACATCAATATATGTCAATATAAGTATAAAATATGGTTACAAAATAGCCATATAGGCTTATGAGAATGCCATATAGGCATACAATGTCAAATATATCCAATACAAAATATGTACAAAATTGCCATGTCCAGGCATACAACAAAGGGCTCTGGAATCAAAATTCATTTCTCTCCATGCTCTGGAAATAAATTATTTCCCTTTGTTTGGTGATCCGATGGTGATAAGTCTGTCACTAATTTCTATAGTGCTCGAGGAGTGTTCTTGCTACTCTTCCTATAGTTTAGCTCCTGGTGAAGTTTTAACTATTACAACAAGAAGTAAAGACATTAATATATAGAAATTACATTATAAAAAATGATATATTTAACAAAATAATCACTTATGGCCATCTGATGATCACTCTCCATGATGGAAATATTTGTATGCTGATACTTAGGCATGCTCAAGCCTTGTATAAACCATCGAAATAGGAATTAAACTACAAATCAATAATGGTTTCATTTTTCACTAGAACTAACATCTATAACAACAAATGTAAATTTAAATTTAGTAATTTTCCTCATACCTCCCCTATCAGAGCCATCGAGGATTGTATAGTGGATGAAACACTGATATCCATTGCCCTTGTAACATTTGGAGGTGTTTCCAAAACCAACATCTGAAAATAAAACAACAAATTATTTAATCACAAAAAAGTTAGAATAGTGATCCACTTCATGACCTATAATGTATGAGATCTAATGAACAAAATTTTGAGTACAAGTATTAAACTATATATTTCTGGTAGGCCTTGGTAGTTTGATAGGAAGACCAAGAATGATGGGGATAAGAACACATACTCGATTGTGAAGGATGGGAAGACTTATAACCTTTCACCTCTCCTAGAAGAAGACAAGGCAAAGAATGAAGGGCATAGTGTTTTGATGGTGGGTGAGAAGGAGTTCATGAAGACCTTGAAGGAAGGAGGAGGAAGAGGATTCTTCCTAATTATGAATCCAAAAAGTGAAGCAGATCTTCCCACAAAGAAGAAGGAAGATGCACCAAAGGAAGTCCAAGATTTTTTGGAAATGTACAAGGGCATAATGGTAAATGAATTACCTAGTTCCCTACCTCCCATTAGGGATATAAGCCACCATATTGATCTGATTCCAGGGGCTACATTTCCCAATAAGGCTACATACAAGATGACACCTACTCAAAATGAGGGATTGCAAGACAAGTGCAAGAGTTGATGGATAAAGGGATAGTGAGGAAGAGTTTGAGCCCATGTGCTATTCCTAAAGTCCTAGCACCAAGGAAGGATGGGAATTGGAGGCTTTGCACTGATTTAAGAGCCATTAATAGGATGCCAATCAAATATAGGTTCTCGATGCCAAGAATGGAGGACCTCATGGATTGTCTATCAAGAGCATCTTACTTTTCCAAGATTGATCTAAAGAGCAGGTACCATCAGATAAGGATCAAAGAGGGGGATGAATGGAAGACAACTTTTAAGACTAATGAAGGGCTCTATGAGTGGTTGGTGATGCCCTTTGGGTTATCAAATGCCCCTAGTACATTTATGTGCCTTATGAATGAGGTATTGAGACCTTTCATTGGAAATCTTGTTTTAGTTTATTTAGATGACATTATTGTGTTTAGTAGGTCTAAAGAAGAACATTTGAAGCACTTTGACATGGTACTAAGGAGGTTACAAGAGGAGAAGCTCCTGATCAACATGAAAAAGTGTGAATTCATGAAGGAAGAACTAGTCTACCTTGGTTTTGTCATCTCCAAGGGAAGTTTGAAGATGGATCCTTCAAAGGTGGATGCTATTCTTACTTGGCCAACACCAAAATCCATGGGAGATGTGAGAAGCTTCCATGGACTTGCAATATTTTATAGAAAGTTCATCAAGAACTTTAGCCAAATTTGTGCACCAATCTTGTACACCATCAAAGGTAAGTTTTCTTGGACCAATGAGGCTGATAAAGGGTTTGAATATCTAAAAATGAGAGTAGCACAACAACCTATACTTGTGCTCCCTAATTTTGATAAATTTATTACCATTGAGTGTGATGTTAGCAATCAAGCAATAGGGGCTTTTTTGAGCCAAGAAGGAAAACTAGTTGCATTTTTCAGTGAGAGGATGAATGAAGCAAAGAGGAAGTATTCCTCCTATGATTTGAAATTGTATGCTATGGTCCAAGCCCTCAAAAAGTGGAGGCACTAGTTACCTAAAGAATTTTTTGTTTATACTAATAATCATGCCTTGAGTTTTTTGAATGCACAGGACAAACTCAGTCATAGGCATATGAAGTGGGTAGAGTCTTTGCAAGCCTATAATTTCACAATAAAGCATAGGAAGGGCCAAGAAAATAAGGTGGAAGATGATCTCAGTAGAAGGGAACTTGTAGTGCAAGAGATCCCACTCCAAAGCATGGGGGTTGAAGCATTGAAGGATATGTATCATGAAGATTCAAATTTCAAGGACGTATACAATGTTTGTGAGCAACATTTGAATTATTTTCATGGTGAATTCTCTAAATTTTTATTGTAGAATAGTTTTCTCTTCAAAGTAAACCAATTGTGTGTGCCTAAATGCTCAATGAGGGAGAATATCATAAAGGAGAAACACAGTGGGAGTCTTGGAGGTCACTTTGGCCTTGACAAGACCTTGGAACAAGTTAGGAGATTTTATCATTGGCCAAAGTTATAGGTGGATGTGAGAAGGTATGCAGAAGGCTGTACAATATGTCAAAGGAAAAAGGGAACTTCATCAAATTCAGGACTCTACCAGCCACCACCCATGTTCCTAATAGGCCTTGGGAGTGTGTAAGTATGGGCTTTTTCTTGGGGTTGCCTAGAACCCAAAGAGGTTTTGATAGTATCTTTGTGGTAGTTGATAGATTGAGTAAGATGGAAAATTTTTTGCCTTGCAAATGCACCAATGATGCATCTCATATAGTAGGTCTTTTCTTTAAGGAGGTTGTTAGGATACATGGACTGCCTTTAAGCATTGTTTCTGACAGGGATTATAAATTCATTGGTCACTTTTGGAGGACCTTGTGGAAGAAACTTGGCACAAATTTGTCCTTTAGTTCACCATACCATCCACAAATGGATGGAAAAACTGAAGTGGTGAATAGATCATTGAGAAACCTCTTAATATGCCTTACCAAGGAGCATGGACAAGCTTGGGATCTAATTTTACCTCAGGCTGAATTTGCATATAATGACTCCATGAATAGGAGCATTGGTAGAAGCCCTTTTGAAGTAGTCTATGGCATGCATCCTAGAGGGGTCTATGAACTAGGAGATCTACAAGGAGTTTCTAAGAGAAGTGATCAAGGTGAGGACTTTGCTATTACAATCAGGGATATTCATCAACAAGTGAAGGAAACCCTTCAAAAGAATGTTGAGAAGTATAAGGAAAAGGGAGATTTAAAGAAGAGGAATGTCCAATTCAAGGTTGGAGACTTGGTGATGGCACACTTGAAGAAGGAGAGACTTCCAAAAGGAAAGTATACCAAACTCATGATGAAGAAGATAGGACTTTGCAAGGTGGTCCACAAGT
This sequence comes from Sequoia sempervirens, assembly GCA_007258455.2. NCBI lineage: Eukaryota > Viridiplantae > Streptophyta > Pinopsida > Cupressales > Cupressaceae > Sequoia > Sequoia sempervirens. The sequence goes on from VDFB02073741.1 coordinate 19,563, forward strand.
TTGGCCAAAATGCTTATGAAATAGAGCTACCTCCTGGGGTGGCAATCTCTCATATCTTTGACATTTTTGACTTGTATCCTTTCAAAGCTTCTATGAATGTCGGTGATGGAGTAGGTACAAAAATAATGTAGGATGAAGATTGGGTGAAAGAAATACCCCCCAACCAACCTATGACTCTTGAATGCATCCTAGACACCAAGGAGACAAAGATGACTAGAAGGAATTTTTACAAGGAATACCTAGTCAAATGGAAAGGTTTACCTAAAGAGGATGCAAAATGGATGTCAGAAAATGATATTTAACAACATGGAACTATTGTAGAAGACCTGATCTCAAAGAGGACTTGAGATATTTTTCTTGCTTGGGAGTATGGTGCAGGAGCACTCATGGGTCTAAGGGACCTAGAATAATTTTTCATGTTTTTTTTATTGGTTTATAGATGGAATAAGGTATTATGGGCCATTTCAATTATTTTTAGTAGGTCTCCTAGGTTTTTGGTTGAGATTTTGGTCTTGGAGACCAACTTCTTTGTACAACAAGGTCTCCATCCTCCTTTGTAAGTCTAGTGCATCTTAGAAAAATAAGGAAAAAGGATGCCTTAATGTATCTAGACACTTGAGGGGAGTCACCTTACTTTTTGACAAGGTGTTCAATTCCTTTGACGCATTTTGGAAGGCTCTTTGTGGTCGAGTTGGTAGAAGTTTCTCACATTGCCTTAACTAGGCAATTAGATGTCAAAGCATGAGATTAGTTGTTTTCCAACATCTCTTTTTTCAAAAGATAGTTGCAAGAAGTTGGAGGGAGTTTGTAAGAATTCAAATATGCCTCTCTTTGTTGAGGAAAGGTTGATGTTGATGTTTTGAAGAAGTTTCAATAAGAAGTTTGTTGTTTTTCCTATGTTTTTCTGAAGAATTTGTTCATCCCATACTTGGGATGGACTGTATGTTCACTTTCATGCTGCAAGACCATAATGGTTGGATAGGTAATTGAATAATATTTCCTTTGGTGTTGGATTGGTGAGATTTCTTTGAGTATCAAGGGAGATATTCCAATTTCTCTATCGGGTGGTCAGAAAACCCTTAAAATTAGGGTTTTGGGTGAAAAATGTATATTGCTTCCATTCCCACATTGTAAAATTGCTAAATCTCAGTGGGATGGAAGATATAAGGCTGTAATATCATTTTCTCAATGTTTTGGAGAATGGTAGGCTCATTTTGGAAGTTGTGCATGAATTTTGGCTTGACATCTCTATGTGGCAAGCATAATTGACAAGCAAAAAAAAAGAGTTTTTGCTTGATTTTGAAGAATCTAATTAAGAGGAACTTAGGAATGGTGGAAATAGGTGTAGAGATTCTGTAGGAGTTTGAATTTTTGCTTTGGGGTGAAGGGGAGATCCTAGATAGTCAAGACCTAGGTGTAGGTTTGTGAATTAGGCCTTTTGGAGCAACAGTAGAAAGGTCCATTGTGAGTGATGTTTTGACAGTCAGGAGGAAGGGTTTTGGAACCTTGTAGGGGTCCATCTTAGGGGTATGAATCCGTAGGTTTGGTGTATTAACAATATTCCTTGTGTTTTTTATTCTGACTATCCTACTGGGCAAGGGCTGCAAGCGTTAAGAGAGAGTGAGGTCTAAGTCACCATAGTGATGGGTGTTTGTTGAAACCTAAGTGCTAGAGGGTTGTTAAACCTTGTTTTGAATTAATGAGACATGATCCAAATTTTTTCAAGCTTTGTGAGTGGTCTGAGTTGTGAACCCTAGGTGTGTGGAGTTGATCTCTTAAAGAATAGTGGAGTTTAGGACTCCTCATAAGAGTATTTGAGAGAAGCATTCAGTGGAGTGACTTTAACATTTGTGATTGTGAGTTTTCCTTCCCTGCCACTCTACATAATTTCTAAAGATTATGTAGGCTATTTTCATGGTGTTTGTGGTCATGGTAGGATTATTTAAGGTTTGTAAGTACCTTATGCAATAAACCCTCCTTTGTAGGGCTTGATTTGTGCATAAAATAGGGGTTTTTTGGAACAGTGATTTATGGATCCTTTCTATCACTAAAAATGTTTGATTCTTGAGTTTTGTGACATGATGATTGACTATTTTCAGTCCTTTGGTATTTTGGTTATAAACTATGAGCACTTTATTTGTAATTTAGGCCTAAATTAGTAGCCCTTTCCAACGAACAATTCAAGAATCTGGTAATTTATTTATGAAAAGCTACTGATAACTTTTGATATGTTATGATGTGTTTAAAAATGCTCTTGAATGTACATTGGGAATGTGGATATAAAAAGTGAATGGAAAGGAATCACCCGATTAAGGGATATGTGACCTACAAGTAAAATGGTGGTAAGACTGTAAAAGTGTGTAATTATGTAAATACAGAGATTTAAATGCTTATTTTGGCATACAACCATCAATGTGAAGATATCAAAGGTGTGTGAATGGTTTGGTCAAGGCCTTGAGGCCAAACATGATGATTTGATATATTGTAGCAATATGTCCCTAGGTGGAAATGGTAATTTGACTACATAAGAACTTATGAATTTGATAAATCTGTATTATGTGGATATGAACCAGGTTTGTTTCAATCAAAAAAATGATGTGAGTGATGTCCTGGAAGTCAGATGAAATGATTGAGGTGTAAATGGTTGATTTTAGTATCTTGGTCTTGAGGAACTAGTTGGTAAAAGTGAAAAATTGGTGAGTTGTTTAAGGAATTGAAAGATTCAAAGCTCTTTATCAGGTTTTTGCTTTGAATTCAGATAAATTGATGATGAAAAAGGTGTGTGAGGATTTAATGGATATAGGTTGTAACATGAAATATTGGTTTTTTGTTATTTTTCCTAGGTAAAGCAAATTAAGTGGAAGGGTGCCTTGGTGAATGATGAAAGAGTGGATTGTTTAGTGACTCTAATTAGGTTTCTTGTGCATGGATCAGTCATTTTTCTAGATAAATAAGATGTTTGAAGCTTGAGGATGATAAGAAGAAGTATTGAAATGATTTGGCTTGTTGTTTCCTTGTTGTTTTCAAATGGAACAATGTGATTTTTGATGAAAAGAAAAGAAATTTTAGTTGCTTATTCAATTTGATCTTGTCTTGATTCAATTGGGTCAGATGTTGGTGCAGGAGCACCTAGGTCATCAAATACTTTTCAATTTTGCAAAAGGGATGAGTGTTCAATTTTGTATTGAGTCAATCACAAAAGGTCATGGAAAAATTATGTAAAGAATGTTCAAGGTCATATGAGGTCTTATTTAAATGTATTTAAGGTTATGGGTAAGTTCTAGGTGGTGAAAGTGGGAAAATGCAAACAATGCAATAATGTAATATTGTTAAAAGTTGTTAAATTGACAAAAACAAGGAAATTAGGCATATTAAGGGTTAAAAAGGGTAGTTTCAACTGATGGAAAGATAGTTATGGAAAAGGAAATATCTTTAAAAGGCATGTAAAGGCAAGAAAAATAGAAGTTTTTGTTCTTGTAAGTAGATTTTGAAATAAAAATTCCTTGTTTCTGAGTTTGCAACATTACTCCATTGTTTTGTTTTCTTGTGTTCATAATTTAGGAACACCCAAAGTTAAATAATAGTGTGAATACATGTAAAGAGGATTTATTTTCCAATTTCAAGAGTTGGAAGGTTAGTTTTAGGAAACAAAATAATAAGAGGCAGGTTTTAGTGCCCGACAAAGTCCTTTTAGAAGCAAGTTTGAGAGTCCAATAGGGTTTTTCTTCACTAGTCCACCAATGTAGGTCAAGTAAATTGGTGGAGTAAGTTAATGTTAGGATTTTTTGCATGTTTTGATGATTGTAAGTGTAGGGAAAAGAAAGAATACCATGGTGGAGTTGCTGCTACACTAGAAAATAGAGGATTTTCCTACACAAAGTGATGCTACAGTCATGGGTCATGAATAGATAAAGCTTGCAGAGGCTTGGAAATGATATAGAAGGTCTTGGTAGACATAAAAAATCATGTTCCAGGTGGTGGCTAGATAAATAGAGTTTTGCAAGAGTATTTTTCACAAAACCCTCCTTGATTTGTGCTTTTACACCCTATATATGAGGGTTTATTGGATCAGAACATTTTCATGGTTTTCAATCCCTATAAATGGTTAAATATTGAGTTATAAGACATGCTTGAATACTTTTTTGAGGTGTTGAGTGATTTGGAATGGTTTTGAAGGGGTCTCCTTTGTAAAACAGGCCTAATCTACTAGCCTTTCTTTAGAGGACAGTCTGAAATCTAATGATTTTATTTATTTCAAACGTCTAAAAACTTTGATATGTTGTGATGTGTTGGAAAGTGTTTCTAAATGTGCATTGAGTTTTTTAATAAGCTTTGAGATAGGAATGTAACTACCTAATTCAATGGTTGACAGACCTACTAGAGGAATATGATATTGTCTGATCAAAACAAAGATGTTTGTTTAAATAGTGGAAATGATGATATTGAGTGCTTGGTTGCTATCAAACTAATGATATGATTAATGTTACTAAATTTGGTTATGGTGTATAAGACAGGTTTGGTGAATTTGATGGTTGGATGGGTGAGTATTATGAAGCCTTTTGAGCAAATTGGTGATTAACCACAAGATGATAATCAAGATTCTGTTGTAGCAAGAGTTTGTAACTTGTAAATAGACTATTGTAATCAAAATATGGTGAGTACAGTGCTTGATAATGGACTGATAACAATGAGGTATGGTTTAGTTGATTTGTTGCCTTGGTGAATAAATGAAAAGATGAATTGTTCAAGTGTCAATAATCAGGTTTATGTTGTTTTTTATGGTGGCTGAGAATGATGTGAATCTAATTGATTAAGTCAAATTTTTCTAGTATGGTTTTTTATTTGAATGATTCAATTGGAATACTAATTAGTGGAATGATGAATGATGGCCTATGGAATGGCTAAGAGAATTTGAGTGGATTTTGGTTGAATGAAAAGTATATTTTTGATGAAATTATATTTGATCTTCTCGTGATTCTATTTGGGATTGAAATCCCTTGAAGAAATGATGTTGGTGGTGTTTGTTTCATTAGATGTGCCCTGATGATTGAGTGTTTAGATATGATGCTCTGCATCACTAACTACCTTGTCTATGCTATTTCTTACTATTATGGTTTAATAGATTTTTTTCAAGCATCCATAGTTTGTTGTGCTGGTGCACCTTTGCAAGCACATGCCTCCATGTGAAGTAATTGCATCGTACTACTTATGTTGATTTTCTAAACAACTATATTGTACAGTTGAAATTTTATCATCTATCAATATCTAGTTATTAGTTATGGAATTTGAAGTAATGCTTTGAGTTTGAATGATGTGTAATGCAATGTAACCAACAATATGAATATAAACTACACAAATCTATTAAGTAGAACTCATTAGTTAAGTTCTCTTTATTCTATTACCTCTGTGTACATTTGAGTAAATCCACTAGCACTAGGAGGTGTTTGCTTGAAACCTCCAATATTAGCCTATTCAACATCCAAAATCGCATATTAAAATACCATTCATAAAAAAATGCTATTAACATGTAATAAATTCATAATTGTTTACTAGTTACATACCCCATTGATAGGTGTACTACAAAAATAAGTAGGTGGAGGACTGGTGTATCTAGTCTCAACACTATGACCCTACAATTTTATTAAAATAATAAAACTAAATTAGTTAATCTTGCATTTCAAAATTGAAATTTAATAAATTAAATTCAATGAACATGTTGACTTTTACCTAACTATCAACGCCATATGCATGATGCAAAATGTCAGCCATCCTCTCCATCCCCGTAGTAGCATACAGATCCTGCGTAGCAGCATATTGATCCTGCATAGCAGCCTCCTGAGTGCCAATGGGGTCATATGAACAAGTCACCCCGCAAGATTGACACACATGGGTTCAAAGGCCACCACCCAAAGACTCCCCTGGATGGCATTGTACAATAGGGCTAGTATGATGGATGACACTCTGGGTCAAAGTGTTGATCACTTGCAATGTCTCTACATCAACACTCTCCTTCTCAATGACAGGTATAACAATGTGCTCATGAGGCGGCCTAGAAAGAGGTTGTCTCCCTTGCCTCACAGGATCCATCTATGCACTGGGCCTATCTTGAGCTGAGCCCCCACCTCTCTCCTAGAACTCCCTCATATCAAAATAATTTGGGATTTGGTTCAATACAAACTCACTGTATAGTTTCCTAAGAAAATATTGGGGGAGTTCACAATTGTTGCACAGTGGGTAATCAAAGACCAAGTACCACCTATCATAAAAATGATTCCTAATATCTTGGTGGTGGCACCAATGAATAGGAAACCTCTTCATATTGAGGCTAAGATTTTGATCTTTTATAGGGTCAGTGAATAAAGAGCACAAATCACCTTTAGTAATTTTTAAATCTTTTACTTGTTTATATGATAGTTTATTTGCATAATATGCCCTAGCTGCCTGCCTCCTATCTTGCCATCCTGTTATTTGTTGGGTTATTGAATCTACATTTTTTAACATCTCTTTCATTGAATTTCCTAGGGTCATTCTTTCTATGGTTGAAGCATTTGGATCACTCAACCTACTGATAAGATCCTCAATTTATTTTTTGTTCTCAATTTCACTCCTCAAATTTTGTTGAGTGCTAGGAGGGTGTTGAGTGATTGGTGGGGGAGGTTGATTTTGTTGAGGATTTTATTGTTATTCTTGTTGAGGATTTTGAGGATTTGCAGGATCATTTGCATCTCCTACAAATTTAAAAAAAAAAAAATCAAATCTAACCTAAAACAAGCAAAATCAACTTGAAACTAAGAAATTCAAAAGAAAATAGCAATTAATACTTACCTCCCAAACCTATTCATCGTCATGGAACCATCTTTGCAAAGAAAAAGAACTGTTATTGATGAATTTTTTAGAATTCCTCCTCCTAAAACGTGAGCACGACAAAATGAGGGTTTTTGGCCACGGGCAAAGTAGAAAAAATGACAACAAAAAATTAATCTCTTTCACTTTTGTTTTTCTTTTAAAATTCCATGACGCGAGCGCTTTATAACACACGTTATGTCATTTTCAATTTTTTTTTGGAATTGGCCACAAAAGTGTAACCCAACTTCATGCACCCACCCAAAATTGAAATGAAAAAATGTAATCTACTTTGTTTTACAATCATTCCTTCATGCATATTGAAACTAGTAGTTTTATAGTTTATCTTTAAATGTTTAAACAACATGAAAAGAAAAAAACACTAAGTTACCTGATTTTAGGTGAAAGCTAAAAATTAGGTAACATTATTATTGGATTATTAGGGCATAAGAGCGTATAAATAAGTGTTTTTCCATCCATTTTATCCCCCATTCACCTAATTCATTCACTAATTCATCCAAGCATTCATCTCATTCACTAGTTTATTCAAGCATTCAACTACATTCAAACACCATTCAATCAAGAATCTATCAAGCATCTTGGAGCAACCATTGACATATCTTCAGACTTTCACAACAAGGGATTGGTTAGTTTAGGACATTTGCATGGTATTATTTATCACTTCCTTCTTTATTTCATTTCATTTCTTTATCAAGGGTTTTATTACCAAAGTGGGATTTTACCAAGGCAAATCCCTATACTCTAACCCTTAACCATTTTTTCCCTTTTGCATGTGTGTTTGTAGACTTTATATGCATATTTTTCAATAAAATAGGTGTTGAAAGGTGGTAAACAAGTTATCAAAGTGCTTTACATCAACTAAACCCTAATTCAAGCTTAGAGACAACCTACAACCCATTTCTGTAGATTTGACTCTGTCAACCTAACAAGAAGACAAGTGCAGATCTAGACCTACAGAACCAACCTTTGAATTTGTAGAATTTTGGAGTACTAATTCTCCATTAGTGGAAAATGAGTCCCAGCTGAAGGTTGAAAATTTGATTTTTTCAGAATCTAGTTGCTGATAGTCGGAAAGCAGTCTTAGGTCTTTTTACTAGTAGGAGGATTGATTCGCTATCAGTGGTGAATGAGTCCCACTGGTGATCAATAGTAATTTTCACCAATTTTTAGAACCTTCCAAGATCAACATTCAACTTCTAGGTGCACTCTGTTAAACCTCATTCAATTCTGTTTGCATTAGTTCATGTTTTTAGTTCATTTTTGCATACCTCACTGTGTTTTCAAATATTGCATATTTCATTAGTTTTGCATTCATAATCAGTCAATTTCATAACTTAGTTGCATTTAGATCATTTCATTTAGTCTCAATTCCATCTTGCATACCTTAGTTTGAGTGAACTGCCTCAATTTTAGTGTTCTATATCTCCTTTTAGGTGAAAGATCCTAAGAGTGTAAGATAAGTACATAGAACACCACAAAATTGATGGTTCACATTATTGTAAATGAAACATGAATATATTTCAAATTAAAAAGACATAAATAGTGGCTAAAGTCAATCATAGCTACATAAGTCCATTTCAAATGAGTCAAGGATTCATATATTCACTTCAAAAGTCAAATTACAATATTAGGTTTGATTTGGCTCCTAAGGCCACAAAGTCATTATATTATACACTTTACATAAAATAATTGAATGTATTACATCAAGTTATATCTTGGACTATAATAGTATTGTGAACAACTGAGTTTTTTCTTGACGCTCACCTCCACTGGTGGGTGAGAACATGGTTGAAGCACTTTACCACCCAACCACGAAGCTTATGCTTCCTCAAAATTATTTTGACTTGAAGAATGCCCAATCCTACATGGAAATTCTACTAAGAAAACAATTTACAAGGTCGAATCTGGTGCATGCCCATACATCAACATGCAATTTTTATCTACAAGTTAGAAAAGAAAATGCAAGATCTATGCTAGGAATGGTACAAAGTGATACAAAGTTCATACATACAAAATGAACTATATTTCTTGGCCAAGCATAATAAATGTGTTGAAACAACAAAAAATAGTAGGTTCTAGTAGAGCAAACCTATACTCTCTGAACTCCATTTCGGCACTCATCCTAGAAGGTAACTTTCTACAATACAACATCTCAAATAGTTATCTACCCTCTAGCAACATCTACCCTGAGTTGCTCTAGTCTACTAAGGTATCACTATTTCATTCAAGTATTAGAATATTCTACACACATGTGTCTTCAAAAAAGAAGAATCAAATTATTAATTTACTCTCTACACAAAAATCAGTTTTTTTATTTAGATAGAGTAATTAAACAATCAGTCATATCTTTCTCATGACTTACATTTACTTCTCATTATAAGCATGATGTATTTAAAATGAATTAAAAACATAAGAAGTTATGTCACAAGTATGTGTATGCACATAGATGAAGTCTCTATGCATACAGATATGTTCCTACTTAAGTTTTGATTTGTGCACACATTCTAAAATAAACCATTAAATCACATTGCAATCATTGAATATTATTCCATTTGATGTTTCTTTTTTTAAAATAAAGAATTCAAAATAGTCTATATTAATAGTTCCACACATACTATTCGTTCTTTTTCATTCTCACAAATCTATGATACTCTAACCTTGTTGTTTACATATCAATGTTCACCATTTTAACAGAACAAGTGTTGTTTCCTACTAAAAATATGTAGGACAAGTTGTTTCAATATGGACATTCACTTTTTACAAACATTCAATGTTGTTCGAGTTAACATTTTAATAAAAAAGACTATTTTCAACTACAAGACAACTTTACAACAAAAAAGTGTCATTTTTCCAATAGAACATACACTATTTTCAATTACTCAAAGTTGTATCAAGTTGTTTTGATGCTAATTATAATATTACAAATTAGTGTTCACTATCTTAAATAGAACGAAGGTTATCTCACCATGAATAGATAATGCACAAAGTTGTTTTTCTATTAACAATATTGTCTATAGCTACCTCACCTATCTTTTCCAAGAAAAACCATTAAAATTTCTTCTAACAAATTAGGCTAACAAAGTGTCCATTATTCCTCATTTTGAAAACATAAATGATACTGAAAATTCATGAGCAACTATGTAATAATTGAAATGAAACTGGTTCGACATACTCATCAAATTGAAACTGGGCAACCATATGATCATGGAGCTTAACTCTGAGGTTTATCAGGGTTCCTAATTTAACCCATTCCTTTCAAGGCCATTAACAAGCATTCACTGGTCGCTCTAGGAGCGACTGCCCCTTATGTGACTAGTTCATTCTTTTCTTGACCGATCAAGGGTCATATTCAAGCTTACTCATAAATACTTGTTGGGTTTATACCATATACATATTTCAACATGAAAACTCATATCTGTATCTATTTCAAGAAAATGACCTGTCGATCATGAAGATCGAACCTTACATGGATTTAATGAAACCAAAACTTAGTAATTTCATTGTTTCTTCTGATTGATGGCAACATCATTGTGCAAATATTAGTCACATTCTTGGCAATGGATTTTTCCCTCTTACCATTATCGACCTAGCCAATAATGGAAAGGAAATACATTTGAATGAAAACAAAAACAATACATTTATTTGAAAACATAGACAATGCATTTGAATGAAAACACAAGGGATTATACCCCTTCCTATAGGATTGACAATCGTTCCATGACAAGGTTAGACACTATATAATACACATTTGATTGGAATGAAATTCTGATAGTCATGATATGGCTAGCATCATCATGTGAGCTTATATGATAGTCGCATCTTTAATGGCTCCAAGCCTTGTCCTAGCTCTAAAGGCTAGTTGATAAGGCTCCAAATTAGATACTACTTATGCAAAGTAGGCCATAGGCCATGTGACCCAAAAAAGGTGGTTGATTAGACACTTCATTTGGCTCAAGGACATAACCCATAGACAGAGAAAATACATATTTACTATGCTATCAAATTTCAACAAAATGTAGTGACTACCACAAGCATGATATGAAAAGTGATAATGAAATCGAACTTGTTTCTAAAGAAACTAATTTACCTTAATAACTGAGGTTTTTGGGTGAATCTTGCCTCTGATTTTTCCACCTCTACGAGCTCTTCTTTGGTTTTTTCCTTTCTGCTAGTTGATATTTCCCTCAATTTTCTATTCTTTTTCCCCTCTCTATCCATTCTAAAATGGAAATAATTTTTTCATTGCATGCGGTTGGGGGTGTTACCATTATGGCTTTTTTGTCATAATTGAAAACCTCTATTTTTTAATATTTCCATAATTTTTTCAGTAGGCCACGTCCTTTGTGGGTCACCTTCAATATTTTTTCTTGATTCTCACACAGTCCGATATGATATTATCGGTTATCAAATTAAATTCAAACATTATAAACATTTATATGCATATATTTATATTTATATATGTATATATATATGTGTGTGTGTCTATGTTTTCAACATTCATTCACATTTTCTATGTGTGTTCTCATATTTTCATTTACTTATATATATATATATATTCACATTAAGATGCATACATGTATATATATATATATATATATATATATATATATATGTATGTATAAAATGTTTGTTTGAAGGAGTTTATGAGTTTCATGTGCTATCACTGAATTAGATAAGAACTTTTATTTTACTTTGAACATTCATTTGTATAATTTTACATGATGAAACTCTTATCCTTTAATCATTCCTTGAAATGCGTACTTTCATTTTCTTCAAAACACAAGGTTTAGGTGGACAATTTAATCTACAAGCCATTCATTTTCAATCACTGAAACAATTCAAGTCATGAAATTGCATTCTTCTATATATGCAGAATAGTTTAAATGCAAGTCATCATGCCATTTGTGGTGTGTGCACTTAGATTCCAATTGGCTTACCATTCAATCTGGCTAAACAATCCTACTTCAACTATGTTCTCATCCGTCAACCTATCACCCTGCAACTACACACACTTGCACTTGCAAGATTATCAGTAACGTTCAATTCTTGATATTCACATAAGGCAATTTTCAGAAGTTTGTATAGTCAACATCAATCAACTTTCAATCTGTTTTCAAAAATTCCAAAAATTCCATTTAATATATATTGAATTTCTTTAATAATTCAATTTACCTTATTATAATAGATATGCAATAAAATTGGGTTATGACATAGTTAGGTTTAAATTTACATTAGGGTTAGGGTTTAATTATGATTATAATTATAATTTATTTTCTTATTATAATTAGGTTTAGTGTTAGAATTAAGATTATGCATATGGTTATATTCATGGTTAGGGTTAGAATTCAAAGTAATATTGTAGTTAGGGTTAGCGTTAGAAGTAGGATAAGTTTTATGAGTATAATCAGGGTTAGGTTTAGGGTTAAGATTGATATTGAAATTAAAACCTAGCCCTAACCCTAATTCTAAAACAAACACTAATTTTAATGGTAACCCTGATCTTAACACTCACAATAATTCTAACTTAAACATTCACTCAAATGTTATCTCTAACCCTAAGACTAACCCTAATTTTAAAACCAACACTAATTCTAATTATAACCCTAACCATAACCTTGAATTTTTTTTATAATCCATCCTAATTCTATAATTAACAGTAATTCTAATTGCAACCTATCCCCAATCGTAACCCTAATTCTAAAACTAACAACTAATTCTAAGTGTAACTTTACCCCTAACCCTAACCCAAACCCTAAAAATAACAATAATTGTAACTCTAACCATAAACCTAGCTCTAACCATAACCCTAACATTGACACTAATGCTATTTCTAGCCCCAACCCTAACATTGACGCTTATCCTAATTCTCTCTCTAGCTATAATCTTGACCCTAACCCTAGTTATATCTCTAACCATAACCTTAACCATATTTATATTCCTAACCCTAACCATAACCTTGATACTAGCCCTATCCCTAACCCTAACCCTATCCTAAACCCTAACTCTATTTTTTTACATATCCCTACACCTAACCCTAACCCTAACCTAACTCTACTCCTAACCATAGCCCTACACCTAATTTTTAATCAATTTATCACATAAAAGTATATTAGGGTTTAATAATCGTTAGGGTTCATTTAGGGTTAGGGTTAAACTAGGGTTAGGGTTGAATTTAGGTTTAGGGTTCAATTAAGGTTAGTTTTAACTTAGGGTTAAGATTCAATTAGGGTTAAGGTTTAGTTATAGTTAGGGTTAGAATTTAAATATGGTTAATGCTTAATTATGGTTATTGTTTAATTAGGGTTGGGATTTAATCAAGGTTAGGAATAGGGTTAGAGTTCAATTAGGGTTAGTGTTCACTTATGTTTAGGGTTAGGTTTTAATTTAGGTTAGGGAAAGAGCTAGGGTTCTAGGATAAAGCTTGGGGTTAGGGTCAAGGTTCAGAATCAAATAAGGTTAGGCTGAAGGTTAGGATTAAGGTTCAATTAGGATTAAGATTTAATAAGTATTCAATTAGGGTTAGAGTTATAGTTCAATTAGGGTAAGGGTTAGTGTTAGGATTAAGGTTAGGTTTAGAGTTCAATTAGAGTTAAGATTTAAGGTTCATTGTTAAGTTTATGAGTCAATTACATCTAGGGTTCAATTATAGATAGGGTGCAATTAGGGTCGAGATTAGGGTTAAGTTTCAAAAAGAGTTAAGACTCACTTAGGTTTACATATAGGGTTTAGTTAGGGTTACTATTAAATATTAGGGTTAGGGTTAGGATTCAATTAGGGTTACATATAGGGTTCAATTATGGTTAATGTTAATATGGTTAGGGTTATGATTCAATTAAGGTTACAATTAAATTAGGGTTCAATTAGAGTTCTACAATAAAGATTGGGGTTATATTTATGATTAGATTTAGGGTTATGGTTCAATTAGGGTTATGATTAGAATTTAATTAGGGTTAGTGTTTACCAAGGGTAAAGGTTAGGGTTCAATAAGAATTAGGGTTAAGGTTATGGTTTAATTATGGTTATAAGATAAGGGTTTTATTAGTGCTACAATTTAATTAGGGTTAGGACTTGGAACATAGATTTTTGGCACCTACTTGCTTTCTATCACTCCTAGGGTTTTTCACCTAGAAGGAGAAAGGTGGGCCAAAAATGCTTATGTTCTCATTAGAAGAAATGGAAAATGGGGTGTGAAGTGTGTGTGGATGTATCTAAATGTTGAAAACTTAATGAAAATTCAGACTAAGGAATGTAATTCTAATCTAATGTAAAAGTGCTAGAAAACACAATGTGTATTCAAACTATTTGATAAGAAATGCAAACAAACTGTAACAAAAAGTAACCCAATTGGAGATATGTACTTGGATGTTGGAAGAGGGTGGAATGAGGCTCTAAAAACTTGTAGAAGACACTAGAAATGTTCAATGGGACTGAATCACCATTTTGGGCGAATGAGTCTTGTTTTTGCCAGAAAGTGTCAGAACCAGTTTCGGGGAATTGGGTATCCAAACCTACAAAAATCACTATTCAAACCTAGAATTGGGAATAATTCTCCATCAATGGAAAATGAGTCCTCTTTTGGAAAATAGAGAATTCTTGACAGGATTTTGTGGCTTATGATCTACAACTCTATTTCTGAAGATTCCTTGGATTTGAATCTAGAAAACTCAACATGTATACTCTCTCCAAGCTTGAAATAGGGCTTGAGACACCTTGAATGACTTTTATAGGATATGGATACCTTTTCTCACCTTTCCATTTGATAAAATCTGCATACAAAAACACATGCAAAGGGGAAAAAGTGTTAAGGGTTAGGATATAGGGGTTTTCCTTGGTCAAACCCCACTTTGGTAATCAAACCCTTGAAATAGAAATAGAAATGAAATGGAAAGAGAATGATGAATACACAACATGAAAATGTAAATACTCACCAAAAGCTTATTGGAGAAGTTTGAAGATATGTCAATGGCTACTCCAAGATGTTTGATTTATGCTTGACTTGATGATGTAAATACTTGAATGCTTGAGAAAATTTGATGAATGGGTGAATGCATGAGAGAATGGGGGTTAAAATGGATGTAAAAACACTTATTTATACAATATTATGCCTTATTTTACCATTCACACCTCATCACATGCTGAAATCAAGTGTTTTTGAATAAAAACCCAAAAGGAAATTTAAAATATTTTGAATTTGGGGCCAAGGGGGACTCATTCACCACCCATGGTGAATGGGTCCCACCTAGGACCTAAAAATTTGTGTCAAGAATTAAGTTGCATTTAATGCTATTTGTCGGGCTTACATTCAAAAATACACTTAATTAAAGCATGTGAGGGCATAAAGGAGTCAAATAAGTTATAAGAAAGGGATAAATAATGAAGTTGTGCCTAGAAAAGTGTGAAATCTTGTTACAAGACTTTACACCACTTCAAAATAGGACTTGATGATGAGTAAAAAGGTTATTTTTAGGTAAATTTGAATGAAAAGAGTCTAGAAGAATGTAGCAATGTCTTACAACACTTCACAACACCTTGAAAAGATGTCATTATTTGAATTTTAGTACTTAAATATGCATGTTCAAGACATGTTACAACATAAAATCAAATCCAAATAGATCAAACACCATGAAACAAGACCTAAAAGGCCATGAAAATGACAAGGGGCCATTTTTCTATGGCACATTTAGCCCCTACTTTAGTGAGAGGATGAACCTACTTCAAATCACACTAAAGTAGCCATGAACATCGATAGGAGGGTTCAAATGTACTTACATTAGCAAGATGGAATATCAATGATCAAGAAGGATGATCAAGCCCCCAAGATGAAGATCTCATGGAAAACTAAGCATAAGGACAAAGGAACACACAAGTGTTGAGAATTAGATGAAGCTTAAATCGTCAATCCAACTAGTTGTGGATTAGATCTAGGCCAAAAGAGAATTTGTACTCATTCTGGGGTGACATAACACATGATTGTTTGATGGGTGAGAAGGGAAAAATGTACTCACTCTGGGGCCATAGAAATTTTGTCCATGGGGTGAGAAATCCCAAAAATGTAAGATACATACACTATTTGGTATGCACTCACAAACACAAAGGTGGCTATGGGGAAAATTCATGCCACTAGTTGGGCTTCCCACTCAACCATATCAAAGTTATACCTCTTGATAACGTTAACAAGGCACCACAAAGAAAAAGAATGAACAAAAATCAAGGGGTACCATAGTCATGCAAGTTGCGTTATGCAAGGTGACAAAATGCAAAAAATGTAAAATGTAAAAGATGTTCAAAGGAGTCTTGTTAAGTTCATGCAAGGTTAGTCACTTAGGGAATATTGTGTCTAATGTTTCCAAGAGAGGACCAATCAAATAATAGTATATTCAAAACTTAGAGGATGCAATGTGTCACATTAGGCCACCACGAGGAATGTAATATGCTGAGATAAATCACAATTATGAAGGACATCACACCCAATGCCATCCACAAAGTTACAAACGCATCACATAAATGAAAAGGATACACTAGGAACTGTTGATGGTGTTTTTTGCACAACAACTCAGATAAAATATTGAAATCCTATCTATCTTGAAAGGTAAATCCCTATCAGCAAGCCTCAAGAGATAACCCCAAGGTCTCTAATGTTAGGTCTTGACAATGAATAAACAACTTAGATAATATGTGAAGATGTTGGTAATCACAAGGGGACTTACATGGAAATGACTAGAAGTTTCAAAAATCACCAAATATGATAATATAGTGATGCTTTGATTCCTAAAATTAACCCAAATTTAAAGAAAACATTAAAAGAGATAAAGGGTTTTAGAGAGATTGCAAGAGAAACAAGCTAATCTAAAGACCAACAATGCAGATGACTTGACACTTGAAGTGGACCAATCTGTTTGGAACTAAATCTTGCTAAACCTAGATGAAATCTTGTAGTATCACAAAAATAGTGCAATCTTCTAAGGAATATAAATATTTTCAAATCATGAGCATCCACTCAAACCAATCTTAACGATAAAAAATAATAAACCCTCACAATCAAACTTAGCATATAATATCCAGGCCTAGGCTAACTTTACACAGTAGCTTACAATCAACAAACTGCTAAAAATATGGACCTTGGATCACTCAAACACCTCAAATATTAAATCACAAACACTATTGCATCACATTTAACTCTAAAATCTAACATGCAAATGATAACTTTGTAGCAATTTAAAAGATATAGAATAACCGGAACCATGTAGAATGAGAAAACACAAGAAAGATCACCAAAAGACAATGTCTTTACTTTTATTGTATCCCCCAGATTTGCAACAATTCAGTATTCTCAATGTTTCAGCACTTGCCCTCGAAAGAAATTATAACTTCTAGCTCAACTATTGCTATTATGATGATGCTCAACTCTTCTAACAATGTCTAACCCTCAAAAATGAAGCAAGGGCATCAATTTATAGGAAAAAATCCCCTTGGGCATCCTAGAATAGGGCTCACAATTATGAGGCAGCCATGCATTCAAATTTGACAGGTCAAGGTTGGCCATGTAAGGCCGACTTAGTAAATATCTAGGAAAAAGACAAAAAAGGTAGTTAGAACCCAACAGTGGGTCCCCCGACCACTTTAAAACCTTTGAACATGCTCTATTTTGGGATTGTAGCAGAAAAACACCACTTCCAGCCCATCTAACGTGATTCCTATGTGGGAGCAACTTGTCCAACTCCCCCTTCCTTGTTAGCATCCAATTTTTTAATCAAATCTTTAAGTGTTTCTAGAATTTTTTCTACTTCTGTTGGGTCTGGAACTATAATGAATCTGATTTTGGCTTTGTACCCTTTGAACTCATCAAAATATTGTGGCATTACCCCACTCCACTCAATCTGCAACTCGTGGTACTTGTCTAACCTGGAAATATATATTGTCACATCTTCCAAATGTTCTTTCGCAATTGGAGCACTATCGGAAGAGGCATAGACTTCATGCCGCCATGCTTGCAATGTTGTTACATTCATATTTTTCTATCCAAACTTCTTCCTTCCTATCACTATTTCCAGAAAAGAAATGCAACCATCATGTATTTCTTTTATCTTTCCTTGTATCTTTTCAATCTTCTTTAGGACCTTTGATAGGAGTTCCTTTCTATAATTCCAAGTTTCCAGCCATCCCTTCACTTTGTCAAAAATATCTTGAGGAGAGATATATAATTGTGCCAAGTCATCGTTTGGTATTTGCAAAACCTTCTTCAACTCATTCGTAATTGAGTCATCAAACTTCTTGTAGTTTGTGGTAAACTATGAAATATGTAGAAGGAAATCAAAAGCATTGGTATGAACTTGGAGAATTTTTTCAATTGCCCCATCCCTTCTCCTACTGACGTCTTGGAGCCACTCCTGGGTATAATCAATAGAGCTCTTCAGCCTCTCAATTTTAGAAACTGCTTCCTTGGGAAACAATCCCTCCAGAATTGTGCCTTCACCACTTATGGATTGTAGTGGTTTCATCAGATGTTGGACATACCTGTAGACGTCATTCAAGGGCTTCTTAAACTTCTCCTTTTTTGCAGTTTCACTATCCAACCTTCTCAAAATTGCTTGAGAAGATTCTTGAAATTCTTCCTTTTCCTGCTTTCTGGTGGTTGGCCCTAAGTTAATAGTCTGTATTCAGTAATCTAATGGTTAGACTTCATCCTTGAACTTATCGATTAGAGGAATTGCCACATGTACAACTCTATTATTAAACTCATAACACACAATCTTTGACACTATCTGTGCTCTTTTCCTCTACTTGGGCTATCCCAGCTATTCCAACAACTTGTCCTAGCTTAGAGTTTCTTCTTGCACGATCATAGGTTTCTTACTTGTTCATTTCTCTAGCCATTTTGGGACATTCGACTGTTCAACATTCTCTTCTACCAAGGAAACTTCTCATTCACCCTTATCTTGCTACGTATTGTCCACAATTTCTTCTACATCTTTTTCAATTGAAGGTTGATTTTCTTTCTCATTACCTACATTCTTCACCAAAGACTTGGACTATTCATCTTGAAGCACCCTAGGTCCCACATTCCCATTGTGTGCATCAAAATCCATTGGTCCCATCTCTCACATCATTTGTTTCCATTCCTCATTAGTAGGGGTGGACACTTCCTCATCCTTTGACTCATGCTCCTCGATATTGTTGGATTTTTTTCCTTCTGCATGAATTTCCTCCTTGGATGTTTGAACATTTTGAGGAGGAGAGTTGCTTCCTACATTCATTTCTTCCTCTTGATCATCAATAACAAGTACTTCTTCACTTTGTACTCCCTCCTCTACTTCCTTTGTGGGAGATGGATTTTTCTTAGGAGGGCTCTTTCTTACATATACTTGGGGCTTTTCCCCAAAAGCGTCTCTCCATGACCTTTGTTGAAGAGGGGGCATTGGTGTCAACACTCCCTTTCTTGGATTTTCCACCCTTTCCCTTTCTGTGACAAGCCTTATTTTCCTCACAAGTTGAGGTGTCTCATCCTCTATAATTGCAATGTTATCCTGAGGAGTTTTCTTGGCCATGGGAGATGGTTTCTCACCTTGTTTTACCTATGTTTGGCTTCTAGTTCTCCTCTTTATTATCACTGGTTTGTTACCTCCTTTCTCTTCACTACCTTGGGACTCAAAAACATCATCCTTTCCACCATCTGTTCCCTCTTCAGAATGAGACTCCATGTCTCCCATCAAGTCATATGTGAATTTGACACCATCAGCTTCCAATTATTGCACCTTTGCTTTTACCCATTGCCTTGAATATTCCTTGACTAGCTTAGTTATTCGGTCAAGATCTGTTGCTTCCTCATACAAATTTATCTATGGAAAAGGCCTGTTTCTATAAGGTTCATAATCATGTTGTTTTACTAGGTTCACATCCTCATCTCGCACCTAATTGGGGACTTCCACTATCTTGTACAACCTTATCATTTTGAGAGGCATCCGAGAGAAACTTCTTCCCATGTAGTTTTCCCAGTAGTCCTCAATATGGTCTACATGCCAGAATGTCCTATTATCCAATTTCATGGCTCTACCATATGGGTCAAAATGATTCTTGTTTGTATTGGAGTAGAGCTCAAATTGGTCCATCTCCTTTTCTGAATGTTGGGCACTTTGAATGGAAGGGAATGATTCCAAAGTCCCAATTATCAATGGAAATTTAGATCCTACACCTTTCTTTTTCATATCCATTTGTAGAATTTTTTTAAAGGGCATCATCTTCCTTGTCAACTCTAGCATTAGAAGCTTGTTGGTTGGATACCTTGGTAATCTAAGCAGGACAACAGGGGATCCATGCACTCGTATGTATGAAACTTTGGAAATAGTATGAACCATTGCCCATGTTGCTTAATTAATTCCATAGCATTGCAGTTATCTTGAGATGAAGGGAATTTTGTAACAACCTTGGAATGAACATGAATAAGGCATCGTTCGACCTTCTATAATTAGAAGTCTTGTACTACAACTGAGGGTATACATCCTAGATTTTTTCTTTTCCCAACACTCCCTTGCAACTCAAACCCTTATATTTGGTTTTGTGTGCCAAAATATACACCAAATACGATGTCATAGTGAATTTTCTGGTTTCTTGCACACTTCTCAACTGAGAATCCAAATTGTTGCTTATGATCCTCACTCAGTGATAATGCTTATTGGCCAGAATTCATGAGATGGGGAGGAACATCCAAGACTGGAAGATGTGAGCTTGTTCCACTCCCATTACCCTACCTAGGAGGGTTTTCATATCATGGTATTCCATTTTGAAGTCACTTATGTGTAGTTGCTTGGGAAACTTGGAATAATGAGGCTTCAACTTGAGTATCCAAGAATTGTTCATGATCTCTAATGACCTATTTGGATCTTCATCATAAAAATTAGTTGCTTCACCTATGTTTATCTCTTCAATCAAGTGGTGGTGTGAAGAAATATTGAAGACTTCTACAATGGCTCTTTTGTGATATTTTCCATTATCCTTCCTTGTGGGCTAATGATAATCCTCTTGCTAGAATCATAATGTTTTATGCATTCCAAGATCAGATCTAGGAACAACTATGTTAGAGGGAAACCAACAGCTTGGGATAGACTAGTGTGGGTGAGAACTTGAGCTAACTGAGTAGGTGATTCACCATACATCCTTTTGTGAAAATACTCATAATAAACATGCCCCATGTTCGTGTCTCCAATGTTTGACCAAGTTGATGCAATCCTAGACTCTGGCCAAATTCCCTTAAAATCATACTTCATTCTTTCTTGCCTCTTCCTGACCTCCTCTTGTACTAGAGTAGCCTTTTTCTTCTTTTCAGGACTCACTTCACCTTGCATCTGTTAGAGGAAAACACTAATTACCAAGATGCAACTAATAACATATCCTACCAATAATAGCCTTCCCACCAATGATATCTGATTAATGCAAACAAGATGACATTGCTAAGTTCATATTGAGGATGCCATTATGAAATCATGAGAAGATTAATCCAACTCATCAATGAAATTCAAATGAAAGAAATAATAGATGAATAATCAATGAATGCAAGTGCAAATGTAATTGATCCATTTCACACTTAAAATGCCAATCTACCCCAAATGAGGAATCTTAATCATTAACACACAACAAATGACTTCATTCTAAAGATCAGTTCACACCAATTCAAATGTTAAATCACCAAATAAGCTCATTGAAACCCAAGTGGGGGACCCTAGGCAAGATATGATAGAGGTTGAGTAATCCAAGCTAGCTTGGATTTTCTGACCAGACTATGGTTCGGTTAATTCGAGCTAGCTTGGATTAGCTGAAATTGGCCAATTTTCTTTGTTTCAACTTAGAATCATTGTTGAATGATGCTTGAGATGTAAAATCACATTGAGATAATGATTTTCAAAGTCAAGATCACATCAAAAGTTCTTTTTTTAAAGGGTGATTGAGGCTCACAAGGAAAATTTCAAATTCTGACCAAGGAAAGGTGAAATTCAGTTAATCCAAGTGACCTAAGATTAGCCAACCAGATTAAGGTTTGACTAAGGCATGAAACTTCATCAAGTTGATTCACCAAGTTTAAGCCTGATTTGACACCATTTCTCAATTTTATCACTTGTTTTGAATGGGTGAAATAACTAGGGTTTCCCACTTTAACCCCTAAACTCATCAAAATCCAATTTACTATCAATGATTCCATGAAATCAAATGCTAGGGTTTCAAAATGTGATGGGAAAAAAACCAAGGGTTTAACAAATCTTCCAATTTGTCCTTCGAATCAACAGAAAACACTTTTCTCAATCAACATTAGCATCATACTCCACATGGTTTCTTCGAGTGAAAATTGTAGTTTTGAAATGTTCCCTAGAAATCCATCAAAAAATGTTGAGAAAAAAACCCCAAACCCAACCAAAGTTTGATGCCCTCATTTGTAAGATTTAACAATGAAACCGAAATGGAAATCAAAGTTAAGGAGGGACAAAACTAGAGAAAAATCCATGCACAAAATCCATTGACAAGGAATCCAAAGCATGTTCGAAGGTGAGAAAAGAAAAAACCAAAGGAAAACCCCTACCTTCAAAATGCACGAAGCCAAAGAAAATGCCCGTCGATCCACACAAAGAGGTCACTAGATCTATAACTAAGGCTCCTGTGGAATGAGATTTGAAACAAAGCCAATGATAGATGGAAATCACGTGAAATTCACCTCAAATCACCTAGAAACAAAAGGGTACCAAGGAGGAAATGACACATGAATGGGTGAAATGGTCACGATGAATCTAGAATGGAATTCAAGGAAACCAATGGAATCACAATTTGAAGCACCAAGAAGGAAAGTTTCCCAATCAAACACTGAATGATGAAAAGAAAATGAGGAAATAATCAATCAAACAATGTTATATTTCCAAAAACCATCTACATTAAATGCCAGGTAGTACAGACTTAGTGAAAGGACCTAGGCTCAAATTTTGGCTAATCTGAGGTAGCTCGGATTAGCCGTCTAGATTAAGGTTCAAAATTCCTTCCCAAAACCAAAATCTCAAGTGAGGATTATTCAAGGGGCTCAATTAAATATCAAAGCTCACCAAGTGCATTGAGATGGGGTCAAAATGTTGAGCGTGAGGGCAAAGCAAGACTGAAGACCAAAATGACCTATCCCTTAAGGGGACAAAGTTGGGACCCTACGACAAGCAAACGAGGAAAGAAAATCAGGAAAAGAGGGTTCCTGCCTCAACGAGGCGTGTGTTTGAAAAGTGTACAACAGGAACCAAGAATGAAAATGAATTATGGTAGTGTATTCCCCCCACTTTAAAGGAATTTCTACACATTTTTCTATGAGCAATTACTTTAAAGTAGAGAAGGAAAGAGAACGTAAAAGGAAAACAAGACATGGGAGCCAACTTGGAAAGCCCTATGCCAAGTCATATGTTTCAAAGTTAGCCTGTATCATGAAGAAAGGGAGTATGTCACATGTGAGTCAATCTTAAGACATGTCGTTCACATCTTAAGCTTGCTCTTATATGTTCATGAAAAGTTAAAGAGTAGTCAAAATAGACAACGACAAGTGACATACAGGGGATAAAGTTGGCTAACCCTTTTCCCCCACTTAGTGCAGGACAAGGGTGAGCCTAAAGTGGATGACGATATGTTTCCCCTTGCAAGTGATGCAAAACATGTAATAATGAGAATGCTATGATCCTACAAATATTACATGGAAAGGAGCAACAACTAACACTATTTATGTATTGATTTAGGATGTAACAAGGTTAAAGGCTTCTAGGAAAAATGGTTGGTGATAGTATGGATGTTGAGTGAAGGTTTGTTGGATGGGTTGATGGCTATGAAAGGACAATCACGAAGAGTATAATTTGGAAGAATGGGGTTAGGTATAGTGTGAGCTTGCATAGGGTGGTGAGCAAGGGTTGAATTTGTTTGATTATCAAAAGTGAGGATATGAGGCTCTATTTGGTTGTTGGTTGTTACTAAGATATCATTATTATGTGCCATAATATTAACCCTAGGAGGAGATATAATATGTTCATCACATGTCACAATTGGATTTGGAAAGATAGATTCATCACTCATAGGAGAGGCATCAAGAAAGGATAACTAGGATTTTCATGGTTACCCATAAGTTGTTCATGAGTCTCACTACTGATATCTTCTAACACTAAACTATCGTCTTCATGTGTAGAGAAGATAGTAGGAGAAGAAAAGGGTGGATTTCCATGATTATCTATATCATAATGTACTATAATGTCTTCTTTAGTGGGGGAAGTAGGATTTTCATAGCTCTCAATCTTATCCTCCACACAAATGTGTTTGTCATGATCATTCAAGATTGTATCTGTATCAACTAAATGATTGTAACAAGTAGGGGTGGTATGGGGAGATGAAATGGGACTTGGTAAGGTAATGGAAATGATTTCATATTTTTGTGTTATAATGTTTTTGCAAGGGGGAGTAGAAGGAATATAAGCAAGGATTTGATGATCTTCAATGATTGTGTCTTCTTTCATCAAGATATCTTCATTACCAATGGGAGAGATACTAGGAGAAGAAAAATTATGATTATCATCATTATTGATGCATGCATCCTTTTGGGGCAAAGCTTTATTGGATGATTTAGAAGAGAGGAAGTCATATAAGGCTTCATCTACATTTCCAAATCATCACTACTAAAGGGCTTAAATGTTATTTTTGTTCGAATTGGTTCTTTTGATGTTTGTGTTTTCTTGTTTTCATTGTGTAATGAAGTTGATCTAAATGAGCTAGGAATTAATGCAGAAAATGAAGAGTGCAAAAGTCTAAGTGCCATGAATGTAAATAATGTCTATTTAGAATGATGCAATATAAAGACATAAGATGAAATGTAACTTTTCAGATGTCAAATAAAGTAATTCACTAATGACACTATACAATAATTTTAAAATGAAATGTTGCAAATGCATAATTTGAATTTGAACAATGCATGAAACGAGCTAATTTATGCAAAATATCATAAAATGTATGCTACAAAAACTTAACTAACTCATATAGGTAAGTTAAGGCACAAAACAAAAGCTTAAAAATAGAGTTTTTTAGTTCTAGAAAATGTAGTTTTAGGGGTTAGAAGGGACTGATTCACCCATGGTGGTGAATGAGTCCTAGTATGGATTTTTTTTAGAATTTTCAAAAAAATTTGTGGGACTTTTATAGTTTTTGAGTGCTATGATACAAACCTAAATGAAAAATGAAAAATTTCAAAAAAGTGAATGAATTTAGATGCCAACAATGCAATATAAATGCACTTTTTTATGAATGCAAAATTGAAACCCTAGAATGCAAGCTAACTAATGAAAAATGCAATGTAAGAAACTCTAGGATGATTAATGGACTCAAAATAAGAAAAGAGGGTATTCAAAAAAGTAGGTTCACCAAAATGGAACATAGATTTTTGGCACCTATTTGCTTTCTATCACTCCTAGGGTTTTTCACCGAGAAGGAGAAAGGTGGGCCAAAAATGCTTATCTTCTCATTAGAAGAAATGGAAAATAGGATGCGAAGTGTGTGTGTATGTATTTAAATGTTGAAAAATTAATGAAAATGCATACTAAGGAATGCAGATTTAATCTAATGTAAAAGTGCTGGAAAACACAATGTGTATTTGAACTATTTGGCAAGAAATGCAAACAAACTATAGCAGAAAGTAACCCAATTGGAGATATGTACCTGGAAGTTGGAAGAGGGTGGAATGAGGCTTTGAACACTTGCAAAAGACACCAGAAATGCTCATTGGGACTGATTCGCCATTCTGGGCTAATGAGTCTTGTTTTTGCTAGAAAGTGTCGAAAACAGTTTTAGGGAATTGGGTATCCAAATCTACAAAAATAATTGTTCAAGCCTAGTAATGGGACTGATTCTACATCAATTGCGAATGAGTCCTCTTCTAAAAAATAAAGAATTTTGGATAGGATTCTGTGGCTTATGATCTACAATTTTTTTTCTAAAGATTCCCCATATCTGAATTTAAAAAACTCAACCTGTAGACTCTCTCCAAGCTTGAAATAGAGATTGAGACACCTTGATTGAATTTGATAGGATATGGATACCTTTTCTCACCTTTCCATTTGATAAAATATTCATATGTGCAAAGACATCCAAAGGGGAAAAAGTGTTAAGGGTTAGGATATAGGGGTTTTCCTTGGTCAAACCCCACTTTGGTAATCAAACCCTTGAAATAGAAATATAAATGAAATGGAAAGAGGATGATGAATACAAAACATGCAAATGTAAATACTCACCAAACCCTTATTGGAGAAGTTTGAAGATATGTCAATGGCTACTCCAAGATGTCTAATTTATGCTTGACTTGATGATGTAAATGCTTGAATGCTTTAGTGAATTTGATGAATGGGTGAATGCATGAGAGAATGGGGGTTGAAATGGATGTAAAAAAATTATTTATACAATCTTGTTCATTTTTTTACCATTCATACCTCATCACATGCTGACATCAAGTTTTTTTGAATAAAAACCTGAAAGGAAATTTAAAATATTTTGAATTTGGGGCCAAGGGGGACTCATTCACCACCCATGGTGAATGGGTCCCACCGAGGACTTGAAAATGTGTGTCAGGAATTAAGTTGCATTTAATCTTATTTTTCAGGGTTACATTCAAAAATACACTTAATTAAAGCATATGGGGGCATAAAAGGGTCAAATAAGTCATAAGAAAGGGACAAATTGTGAAGTTGTGCCTAGAAAAGTGTGAAATCTTGTTACGGGACTTTCCAACACTTCAAAATAGGACTTGATGATGAGTAAAAAGGTGATTTTTAGGTAAATTGTAAGGAATAGAGTCTAGAAGAATGTAGAAATGTCTTACAACATTTCACAACACCTTGACAAGATGTCATTATTTGAATTTTAGTACCTAAATATGCATTTTCAAGTCATGTTACAACATAAAATCAAATCCAAATAGATAAAACACCATGAAACAAGACCTAAAAGGCCATGAAAATGAAAAGGGGCCATTTTTATATGACACAGGATTACAATTAGCATTTAATTACATTTAGGGATTAATTGGGGTTATGGTTAGGATTATACTTAGGATTGAATTGGAGTTAAAGGATTAAGGTTAAACTTCAATTAGGGTTTAGTATGGAATTCATTTAGGATAATAGATGATGTTAAAGCTCAATTATAGTTATAATTCAACTAGTCTTTAGGGTTAGGGTTATGGTTAAATTAGCTTATTTATATAAAATTATTATTACTTATCTATATTTTACTTTTGAACAATTCTTCTCATCAAATAAATCACATTTTAATAGTCATATAGTTATAATAGGAATTCAATTAATGTATTACATTTTGTAACTAGCTCTAACCCTAATCTTGATATTAATGCTAAGTTCCCTAACCCTAACTCTAACAATATCCCCAACCCAATCCTAATTTATCTCTAACCCTAACCCTCTTTTTAATCCTAATAATAATTGTAATTCTATCTCTAACCCTAACCATAACCCTAATCCTAACCCTACCTCTAACCCTAACCTTTTAAATCTAAACCTAGTCCTGATTATAACACCAACCCTAACTCTAACCCTAATCCTAACCTAAACCCTAATCCTAACCCTAAACCTAATCCTAGGCATAACACTAATTCTATTCCTACCCCTAACTCTATTTCCATATATAAACCAAACCCTAACATATAGTTATACAATAGTTGTAATTCTTAACTCTAATTGTAACCATTTCCCTAATTCCATCTCTAACTATAACCCTAATTGTAACTCTAATTGTGACTCAAACCCTAACCCCTAATCATAATCATAATAATATCTGTAACCCTAACTGTAACCCCAACTCTAATCCTAATACTAATGCTCCACTTAACCCTAACCCTTACCCTATCCTAAATCTTAACCCTATCCATAATCCTTAACTTAACCTTAGCCATTATTCTATCTTTAATCCTAACTGTAACCCTAACCATAAAAAATTCCTAACCTACCTCTAACCCTAATCCTAATTGTAATCATAACACTAACCCTAATCCTATTCCTAACACTAACCCAAACCCTAACATATAATAATATAATAATTATAACTATTGACTCTAATCTTAATCCTTACCTTAATTCTATCTCTAACTATAACCCTAATTGTAACTCTAACTATAATTGTAACTATAACCCTAATCCTAATACTAGTGCTAACACTAACCCTAATCTTAACCCTAACCTTAACCATAATTCTATCTCTAATCCTAACCCTAACACTAAGCTTGATTAATTGTATGTCTTCCATGGTGCGTTATGAATACTACTAACATATATATTTTATTATATATATATATAAAGTACATTGATAGATATCCTTCTTGAGACACCTATTAAATAATCAATTCCTCACATAATAAAAGTGAAATATACATCTCAAGAAGGATATCTCTTAGTATACTTTATATATTATTAAATATATATGTGCTAGTAATATAATACGTATAAGAAGAATATTATATAAAATATAATAAATAACATTATTTATTATATAGTTTAGGTATGAGGAATATTCTATAAAATATATAATAAATAATAATATATTTGTTTTGACTTTTTTTACATGATTTCAAAATTTCAAAATATTAAAAAAAAAAAATCATTTGAAGCGAAACCTTATATTGATATTAATTTCATTGTACTTGATTTTTCTTATTGGTGTGTAACTTTAAATTTTAAGTTATATATATATATATATATTACACTCATAACTGCAAGCAATTGTTAACATATTAATACTATAAAGGTACAACTTGTCTTGTTAATATTAATAGCATTAAGTTTGAAACTATGGTCATGGGTCATTGAGGTCCTTCAATTAGGTCATGTAGGCTAAAATATTTAAAGTATTAATAAATACGTGTATTTTTTTAATTTATTTTTTATAAATTGTTTGTACTTGCACAATTTAGTTATACTTTTTCTTTTATACTTTAACTTACTCCATGACATTCTATATTATTATTTAAAGAAAAATAATAATTGCTCCACACAAATTTTAATTTTCATATCAAATTCTAAAATGACCAAAGTTTAGTTACACCTCTACAAAAGAAATTTTTATTATTTAATTGTTATTAAATATTTTTTTTTGATACATACGCACTTTTGACTGGAGCTATGAACTAGTGAGGCCACATTTTTGGGGTAACTAATCCCCATTATCTCTCCATTGAGCTCTCCAAGACACTATGTGTCAGGTTTCCGTAGCAACCGTCAACAACAGTCATCAATGGGTGAGTCAACTATGTGCAATGTTCCTAGATTGAACCCCAAGCCACCGTCTCAACTCTTTCTTCCATTCGTCCTACCTCTCTACTTCCTCCTCAAGCCTCCTTTGCAGCCTCCTTCTTCGTCCTTCTATAGACTCCTTTTTCTCCTTCACTATCTCCTTTCTTCCTTTGTCACCTCTTTTTTCCTCCTTCCTCCTCCGACACCCGTCCTTCATCCTCCTCCGATACCCATCCTTCATCCAACATTTGTCTTCCTCCTGCCACTTTACTTGTACCTCAGGCCTCCTCCGCAACACCTTCCACCACCTTGTCACTCCATGGGAGATCTCCTTGTCCCGCCTACTCCTTAGTTCTTTTTCATCCTTATCCCTCTGCATCCTCTACATCCTCCATCTAGGTGTCCTCCCTTATCCCTCCATTGGTGCCAATTCCTTGTTTCCTTTTCTTCTTCCCGCATTGCACCTACGCTACTTGCATCATGACCTATACTGCCTATAGTCTATCGTTCCCTAGACTTAACCTTTCATCTAGTGGGTGTAATCTCCTCTTTGCTCCATGAGCCAACCTCTACCCCAAGCCTCAGCTCTGATCTTCCATAGGGTCTAGCATAGCCTTGAGCACCACTCTACATCCTTCTGTCCACCCTCGTTCAACGTGAAACATCCTTCATACCTACAAGTAGCGGGTGAGTCTCGAACATGAGACTGCCCTTTCAACAGGGCTTGTGACTTGCTGTCACACTGTAGGGTCATCCCCTATTATTAAATATTTTTATAATATGTTTATTTTGATTTATTTTAAGTTTATTTATAAAAGTGAAACTCAAATGTTCTAGTAGAATATTTATAATAATGTTGGACCTAAAAAAATGTTATTGAGGAGAGTGTCCATGATAGTAATACTAACTAATTAGCATATATATATATATATTTAATAATATATATAAAGTACACTGAGAGATATCCTGCTTGCGATGCCTATTGCACTTATTATGTGAGGAATTGATTATTTAATAGGAACCTCGAGAAGGATATCTATCAATATGCTTTATATATATATATATATTACTAAATAGATATATGCTAGTAGCATTCACAGTGCAACATGGAAGATATAAAATTAATTAGGGTTAGGGTTAGGGTTAGGATTAGAGATAGAATTAGGGATCACTTTAAGAACCCCCTGGAAAAAGATGTAAAAACCTTGCAAATATTTTATACTTCACCAAAACAATATTAATTTTATTGGTGAAATTTTTTGGGGGGGAAAATAATAAATTCAATTGACGAATCTTTTGTAATTGCTAAAAGTCTATATAAAATCCTAGAGATTTTTTTTTTTTTGAAATCAACAAAATATTTTCTTTGGCGATTAAAACATGTTTTCAAACCAATAACATATTTTAATTGGTGACTTAAACCTATTTTGAAGCGAAAAAAATATTTTTGTTGGCAAATGAAACCTTTTTTCAAACTAAAAAAGAATTTCAACTGGCGAATAAAACCTATTTTCAAACCAAAAAAATATTTTCATTAGCGAATTAAAACTATTTTTAAACCAATAAAAAAAAATCATTGGAAAATTAAACTAGTATGCCTATAAAAATCATAGTGTGGGTAGCTAAAATATCAAATGCTATAGATTGTTCTATTTTGAGATAAATTTTCCACACACCCAAATTCCTTCATAAAGTCTCTAGAGTGGAGACAAGTGTCAACATATTATAAGTTCTTATTTGAAGTGAGCCACTCACTATGTCTGAAGTCAGATGACAATGCAACTTAATGTCTAGTAACTATGAGTTATATTATTGTGCAACTTAACCATTCAATGAATGCTCGATGGATGATTATAGTTGCATTGTAAAAGAAAATGTCCAAAGCCCTAGACTTGCAAATTCAAACCTCTGAAATACCCTAGAACCATTAGATTTGCGCATATCAATGGTTGACCTTTTATTACTTATGAAATCATTTAAATTCATGACTCATTTTTTTGTGAAATAATATTGTCACATCAACATGTGTGTCTTGTGGTGAATTAAATGCTCAAGTGTTGAGTATTGGTGAGTTCTATATATACTTCACTAACTTGATGTTTTTAAAATCATTTATAACATATTTAATTTCTCTCTTCTCTATTCACAATTTCACTATGATATTATGGCTCATATTCATGGTGTGTCATGCTACCTGTGTTTTTGGGAGAAAAGAAGCAACAATGCCTATGATAGATAAAATTTGGGTATGATTTTCACTATTTCTTGTGTGCATGTTAAGGAGGCTATACAAACAATTCTGGGTAGGGAATGGCTTCAAAACAACCCCCATTCTCTATTTTCTGAGGTAGCTTATGATTTCTTATCCAATTGCATGGAAATTTTGTTGGATAAAGAGTTGGTGAAGATATTGTAAGGTGTGCACCCTTGGTCTCCTTGTGTTGTGCAGCTTGCAACTCTTGGGTTCGTGACAGGGATCAACCACCTCCTCTAGATTCATTAACTTTGGCACTTGTATTAGACACTAACATGTTGATCTTTTGGTGCAATGATAACCATCTATGCAACAATTGGTATCAAAGCCTTAGTCATGGGTTTGAACCCCTCACTTTCGCTGGGCGGGATTGTTGCAAGGTGTGTGCCCTTGGTCTCCTTATGTTATGTAGTGTAGTGCTTGAGTTTGTGGCATGTATTAACCACCTCCCTAGATTCATTAACTCTGGTGGTTGTGTCGAGCATTAACAGGTCAATATTTTTGTGCAATGACAACCATTTGTGCAATAGATGTTGGCAATACGTTAATTCAACCTTTCATTTTTTTTCTTTCTTTGTTGGAGTTGGAACTTGAGCATTATAATTTTGAATTTGGGTTATCATCTATTAATGGAATCTTTCCCAAAGTTGAACTAGCTGCTTCTACAATGCACTCTCTTTCCCTATTTGTTATGAGGTTTGGTTTGGTTTGAGATACGATAAATGAATCATTGCAGAGTCTAGAGTTTTGGAGGAAGGTGTAAGATAGAAAATTGTCATCGCTAGGGTTTAGGACCATGGACAACAAACTTTCTATACTCCACATTCAAGGATACCTTAGAGATCTCACCCCAAGAGTGGAATAGATGCAAGAGATCTTTTAATAGGGTTTTCCTAGGTTTGATTGTAAAACAATGAGGAGTTCACCACCAAGCTAAGGCTTGGAAAGATAAATGAAATGAAAGATATAATGACAAAACCTAGTGATACATGAGACTTGAATGAATGGCCTAGAAATGCATATAATTTAGAACAAAAAGCTGTAAAATCAGAGGCATGCACTTGAAAAACTTGAAGAGGCCTAAATGACGATTGGAAATGCTAAAAACACTAATTTTGATGTTGTCTGGGACTCATATGCTAGTTTGGGTGTATCAATCCTAGACTAGGGTTTTTATGCCAAAATAAGAATCTAGAAATGTTTGATCTAAAGCCACTGAAATATAGAAAATCATTGTAATTGGACTCATACACCACCAGTGGCGTATAAGTCCCAATAGGCCTTTTTGGAGGCTTAGGATCTAAATCAGGTCTCAAATCTCTTCTCTTTATGCCACACCTTGTTTCCAGATCTAAAAATTTGATTTTGGACCTGTAGAAGACTTTTGGTGACCTTGTAAGTGAGAGACAAATCCAACAACTTTCCTCAAGCTTGTAGCCTAATCTTCAAAGATCCTTCATGCTCTAATACACCTAGATCTACAACCACACATGTAAAGAGGAGAAAAACTTGATTGTTAGTGAATAAGGGTTTGTCTTGGTCAAACCCCTCTAAGGTAATTAAACCAAATGGTGAGATAATGAAATAAGGACATGAAGCATGAAACATGGAACATGAAACATGAACAATGATACTTTGGATGATGCCTTGTAAATTATTTCTTGTAAATCTGCAACTCAACATGAAATGACCATGAAGGATGTAGATCTAGACCTTGAAGTAAGTGTAGAACAGTTTTTAATCTTTGATCTTGGCAACATCACAACATTAGCTCAACAACATGCTTGAAGCTTGATAACCTTGACATGATGAGGGATCTTGAATTTTTGCAACAATTGATGAAGATTTTTTTCCCTTGAATGCCTTAGAAATTATCTTGAATGCTCTCTTGATGATCTTGTAAAGTCTTGAAATGCTTAACTCTTGAGTGATTGACTTGATATCATGAATGATTAATTATAAAATGATTTTAGACCTTGTTTACATAGGAATTACATCCAAGTTACCATTTATTAGATCCCAGAGGTCGACATTAATAAAATTTGAACTTAAAATCTAGATTTTCTCGCTCAAAACCCTAAAAAGGGGCCAAATGGGATTCATATGCCACCTATAGTGTATGGGTCCCACCTGGAGGGGACTCATATTCCCAAGGTGGTGTATGGATCCCACAAGGCCTTTTCTAGGTGGCAATAGTGTCGAGGTGTTAAGAAATTAAGTTTATTTATCGATATTGTCAGGATTTTGATTAAAATATTCCTTGGTATGCACAATATAGGGTCTTAGGGGCCTATTAATGATGATATTAAGGTTATAAATGCAAGAGGGCCCAAAATTCAATGTGAAAGTGTAAATAAATACATTTTATAACATTAAATTAAGGAAAAATCAATTCAATTTAGCTTAGAAGGGCCCAAGATCCCATGTGAATGTGTACACCACATTACAACACTAGATTAGGTTCATTTAGTTTACAAGCCTCTTAAATTTAATGTGAGCCTGTGTAAATAAAAAAAATGTACAACACTAAATTAATGAAAAGTTAGCTTTATTTAGCTTAAAAGGGCCCAAGACCAAATGTGAATGTATAAGACACATTACAACACTAGTCAAGGCGATATTAAGTCTAATTTTTCATTAATTATTCTAATTCAAGCAAGAAAAATGCACACTTTTTCATCATTAAATCTAGCCTCCACTTTAGTGAGAGGATGAACTTGCTTCAAACTCACACTAAAGTAGACATTTAAGAGGGGTCCAAGTGTACCAATGCAAATGAAATACAATGAAAAAAATTGAAGGAGGTGGCCAAGCCTCCAAGATCCAAGATCCTACATCAAACCAACATAAGCACAAAAGGGACACACACAAGGTGTATGGTATGCAACGAAACAAGATACACAAGCTTGCAATGTCATTAATTAAAAGAAAGAAAACAAAAATAAGAAAAAATAAAAAGAGGTGGATCAAGCCTTGACTGTTTGTGCAATGTGGATCAGATCTAAGTTGTTCGTCCAAAAATGCATGCTCACTCTAGGGAAATGAAACTTCAAGCTATCCATTGGATGAATAATCCAAGATGGTGAGACACATACACACATGATCGGTATGCACTCAAACACACATGGAGTGGCTAAGGTAAATTCATGCCTTGGATCAGCTTCCTATACAACCAGACCCAAGCTATATCTCCTGATAACTTTGATAAGGTGACACACAATAGTGATCTTTGAGCTTCATGAGAGAAGAAAATTTTTTTATGCTTGGAGCTCATGAACAAAAAATGAACTTCAAGCTTCATGAGGCAAGCAAAGATTCATATGCTTGGAACTCATGAACAAACAGGATTGCTCCACAGGCATACAAAGTGTGTTATGCAAGGTGGACATATAACCAAAATTGTAAATGTGAAATAGATATGTTTAAAGTGGATTTTCTTAGTTCATGTAAGGTCTCTTCTTATGGAACATCATGCTTAATGTCTCCAAGAGAGAAAAAATCAAAGAAATATCATGCTCTCAGAGGAAATCAATCCCAATGATACCACCAAGAAAAGGAAATACTGCAAGAATAAAGAAAATCGCACAATGAAACATGAGTGTCAATGTATGCCCCCACTTTAAAGTGGCTGCTAACACCATTATTGTGAGCAATTGCTTTAAAGTAGAAGAAGACACGAGAGGCTACTCAAAAATACCTATGCCAAATCATTTGTTTCCAATAAGCTACGTCATGAATAAGTATGTCACATGCAATTCAACTTAAGGCATGTGATCTGCATCCCAAGCTTTCTCTTATATGTACACAAAAGGTGATCAACTAGCCAAAAGAGACAATGACAAGTGGCATACGAGGACAAGGCTGCCTATCCACTTTCCCCCACTTAGTGCAGGATAAGGATGAGCTAAATATGATGCAAATAGGTTTCAATTAGAGGAACTAGGTGCTCCCACATAAGGAAGAGCACTAAAGTCCCTAAAATGTTGAATTTTGTTAGTTAAAGCCTTACATTCATTAGTAGAATGACCCTGAACTCTATGATATGCGCAAAATGAACTCTTGTAGTAAAATTTCTTTCATGTTCTTGGAGGGAGAGATATAAAATGATCTTGGAGGAGTCTCAAAAGGATATTCTCTTGATCAAAAGTAGAAAATTTTCATTTATTTTGTGACAAAGATATCTCTTGCTTAGTAGAGGATGTCATACCTACACAAGACTCTTTAGATTGCGAGATTTTGTTCTCTCCTTTATATGAGTGTGTAAAATATAATGAATTCAAATCATTAGTATTTTGTGTGATGACATTGACATTAAGTGAGGATTTCTTTCTTTCTTTCATTTCTTCCAAAGGGTAAAAATCAAGACCACTAGTGTCTATCAGTTCAGGATGCACTACAGTTAAAGTTGACTTAGAAGAATCTTTTGTAAGAGTGTTGATATTGAGTGAAGGATTTTTTTTTAGTTTGATTTATATCAAAGGACAATAACCAAGACCACTAGTATTTTCTTTCATATGAGGCTCTATAGGGACATAGATACCTTGTTATCTAGCACTACATCCTTGTCCACTATAACCAAGTTGTTTCATTATTTCATAGCCTTTTCCATAAAGATTCTTCATCTCTTTTGGATTCAGTGGTTTCTCATAATTAAGTTCATCAAATTTTGTTGTGTAATTTTTTGTCTTTTGTTCTAATGTGGTTAAGGTGGATGCTTTCAAAGGTTCTTCTAAATTTTGTGTTGACATTACTTCTTTTTCTTTTCCCTTTTTAGATTCTTTGTTTATAATATCTTGCATTTTCCCATAAATGTTGGCTCAAATTCTAAGGAACCCTAATCATCTTCTAGTAGTTCAAGATTTCCTCAACGTGTTCTTCTTTATCTTGCATGGGTTCCACTTGTGTAGTTGGTGTTAATGTTTTCAAAGGATTCTCTTTGTTTTTCTCAATGTTTAAACAACTATTTGGCTCGAGGTCAGCTTTGAGTGTGTACACTTTGTTGTTGTAACATATTTCATTATACGATGAAGAGTAGAAGGACCCCCATTCATTGTATGAATCCACAGTTTGCCTAAAAGAAGGTTGTATGAAATATCATGAGTCATAATATGGATCAGTGTTTCTAATGTGACCTTTCCAGCTGTAATAGGAAAAGTGATGACACCAAGCAGTTGCTTTCCTACATTGTCAAATCCCTTAATAGATAAAGATTCAGGTTGAATTTTTTATTTATTCACACCAAGCCTATCCAAAAGGGTTACACTACACACATTAAGCGCTGACCCATTTTCAACAAGGGTTTCTTTATGCTTCTTCCCTTGTAGTGAATGATTACCATGAAAGCATCATTTTGTTCTTGCACTTCCAAAGGAGGGAGCTCACTTTGGTGGAAAACAATGTCAACATTTATTCCTTGAATCAAGGCTTCTATGTTATTCGGTTGCACATTAGAAGGGATAGGAACTTGTTTTATTTAACTCTAAATCATGTTATGATAGTGAGGGGAGGCTTGAATAAGGTCCCATAATGATATCTTAGCAGGAGTATTCTTTAGTTGTTTCACAAGATCATACTCCTTTCCACAAGGAGGACCTGGTAAGATAGGGTTAGGTAGTATAGGATTAGGCAATGTGAGGGATGTTGAAGGTGTTTTTCTTGGTTGAAAATTGTTCATAGTGTTATATGTATGAGCAACGGTATTATGACTTGGCTGCTCCAAAACATTATTCTTAGGTGGGTAAAGGATAAGTTTGGGTTTGTTTTGAGTTTTTGGTCATTGTGAGGGTGGGTAAAGAATTAGAGGATTCTTAGGATGTCCCACATGGTATGTAGGAGGTCGAATAGTCAAGGGGGATATAATAGAAAATTGTCTATTCATAACTTTTGTCGTCTTGGTTTGATGTATTTCTAAGAAAGGGCGGTTTAGTATCACCTTTTTACCATCACCTAATGAAGCCACTCAATGATTATTGTCTTTTTCTTACACCATTATATCCTCCCTAAGAGGAGATTTTTTATGAGAACTACAAACCAAATGTTCTTGACATTCAAGGATTGGTTCTTCCAAAATGACTTCATTGCAAGTAGGGGAATGATCAATGGTTGAATTGTCTTGCTCAATAAGGGTTTCCCTAGGTGAAGAGGGAAAACTAATATTCTCGTGACTTTCATCAATCAAAGTGTCTTCTTCAAAACTAGAAGAGACAGTAGAAAAATAATAAGTATGATTTTCATGATCATTTATGATTTTATTCTTTTGTTCCCTAATATCTTACAAGATAGGATAGGTAAGGGAAGGATCATAAAGAGGGTTGTTATAGACCTTAAATATTTTATCATCTAACACCAACATATCCTCATCATTTACAATCTCATCCTCTTCCACTAAATCTTTCTCATAAGAAAAGGGAGAATGTAATATAGGTAAGGTGATGTTTAGAAATGTGTCTATGATTTTATTCTCTTGTGCTTTAATATCTTCCAATGTAGGAGAGTTTATAGAAGAG
>VDFB02073741.1:57566-111339 GCA_007258455.2 Sequoia sempervirens
TCTCTCACTCCCTATCTCCCACTCTCCCACACTCTGCCACACTCTCTCCCACTCTCTTCCTGATCCCTCTCTCTCCCACCCTCTCCCACACTCTCCAACTCTCTCCCACTCTCTTCCACTCTCTCGTCCCTCCCTTCCACCTTATCTCCCACTCTCCCACTCTCTTCCACTCCCACCCTCTCTCACCATCTCTCCCACAAGCATACATACATACATATAGGCATACATACAAGCATGCATACATACATGACACACCAGCATACATATACATAGAAACATATCAACAAACATTAAATAAAGTGGCATTTAACTAAAGGAAGACATAACATGAGCACGTTATGTGTTGCTAGACATGTTCCCCAGAGAAGCAAAAAATGCCAAAACTAATACATAACGCGCTCGCGTTATAATGTGCTCGCATTATATTTTCCTTTGGGAATCCCTAAGCCTTAGCTTTGGTATTTTCCATGAAATTCCAACCCAAAGGCTTGGAGGGAATTCTCAATGACCAGAGATGTGTTTTTTGCAAATTCTACAATTTTTCACATATTCGGGTTCGTGCTCACCATCAGGATTGCATCTAGTTCAATATCGACAAAATCGAACACATGGGTAATGTTAGGCTCTCTCTTAGCTTTCCAACAATGTAATTTTTTTCACTTTTTGACAATGTTAGGCCTTTCATCCATAATTTATTTTTTTGTATGTATGTTTTTTGTCAAAAAGTAGTGTTTGATTTTTTTTTGTTAACAACTAACCGTTCATCGAAATTTCAAATAAATTACATTTTTAGAAACTAGACTCAATTCTACAAATTTTGAAAAAATAAAAAAAATCTATTACTT
The DNA here is from genome assembly GCA_007258455.2 of Sequoia sempervirens. Lineage (NCBI taxonomy): Eukaryota > Viridiplantae > Streptophyta > Pinopsida > Cupressales > Cupressaceae > Sequoia > Sequoia sempervirens. The sequence continues at coordinate 58,412 of VDFB02073741.1, forward strand.
TCCAAAATTTGTAGGGGAGCACAGCCAAAATTCTTCTTTTTAGGAAGTTCCCACTTAGAAAATTAGTAAAAAATCAAATATTCATTAAAATCGCTAATCAGAAGCTAGCTAATAGTATATAGTTGATGCATGATTTTTCTGATAAATTTTTAAAACATACTACAAAAAATTTCACTGTGCTAGGTTGTACAAGAGTTTCTATGTTATGTTTTTCTGACAAAAACAACAGCAATTTGTGTACATCCCTCTTTTGAACCCCTTAATCTCAACCATTTTCAAAATAAATTAGTAGTTTAGAAAGTAGACTCAGAGCACTTCGATCCTTGTTTTTGTTCCATCTCAAAATTTTGAGTGTAGCTATCCTCAATTTCATGTCCAAGGTCAGTATTTCCTAATTTTAGAAAAAAAAATGGCCACTGAAGTCCCATTTTTGGGAACCATCTTGGTGCACTTAACCTGTTGCATTACAACAAATTTGAAAGAGAATCATAGATATGCAAATGTAGTCTTTTATTGATAATCTTGAAATATACATGTCCCTCACATGCCAAGGGACTAACTCTCTTATTCAATGAACATATGGAACAATCCATGCATGAATAAGTTGAAAAAAAGAAATGTGCATATAAGAATTGAACCAGCCATTGCCTAAGAATGACTGGTTGTGGTTGCCTGACTGCTTTGCTGCTGCCCCGAGCCACTTGTGTCCCTCCTAGCTCCATAGTGCTCCTCACCCTACATCTAAAGAAAACATGATGTTAGAGGGAAGCTCTAAGCAATGAAAGGTTCAATCCTTACAAACACACCTACCTATCCATGTACAAACTGATCCATAAGTGCATTAAACAAACATGCAAACCTTGGGTGTTTCATAAAATAGTGAAGTCATCAACACATCCAAAATATGCATTTATTTTCTAATTGTTTGCTTCATGTGCAGATTTAGGACAAGTCTAGTTACTATTCTAATTTAGATCAAATACAACATGTGGGGTAAATGTGGCTCCCACAAGGGTAGAGCTCAACATGCTTTGAAAGAAAAAGAAATTGAGCAACTTGATCAAAGATTTATCTGTTAGAAATGCATTAAATCAATATGGAATCACACCAGTTGATCAAATTTAATTATCAAATTCAAGAGATATAACATATTGTGTTGATATGTCCTTCAATATCCTTAAGAAGATCCATGATCTTTTTACAAGGAAGTGACTTCATAGATGCATCAAGTTCAATTATGCATCTTTTAAATGATGAGGAAGCATTTCAAGTTGTTTTCAAGCCCCTCTCACCATAACCCTATTGGGTAGTCACACATCACATATGAAGGTGATTTGTTAGGTCACCCACATATGTGATAGGTGGTTGTCCAATAAAGTTAAAATGGGGAGGATAGTGTGTATTTACTACCCATAATAGAAAAAAGAGAAATGGTTGAGTCAAGCTCATGAAAGAGGTACAAAAGATAGCACCTTTGCAAAGGCTATAGGATGCAAATGGAATTGATCGTGTTCATTCATAGGTGTACTTGTGAAAGTGAATTAAAAGTGAAGGTCATTTTCATTGGAAAGAGGCAGTTCATGATGATCTCATACAATAGGACAGCAACAACCTACATTAATGGGACAACAAGAGTCTATGAGCAATAATAACCTTGTGTGACAAGAGCCAATGACAAGGAGGAGTGGAAGAGCATGGTGAAAGACAACCAATCTAGATGAGCCAAAAGAAGTATATACTACCCTTGAAACATATACAATCATGCTACAAGACAACAAGGTCCAAAAAAGAAATATGTTTCAGAATGCAACACTAATGGAGCTAACAAAGTTCAAACAACATGATCATCCTTTCATCTTCGATAGAGACAAAAGTGAAGGAAAGGAAGGGCAGAGTTGTATGAGTGCAATGGTCATGAAAATCCTGTAGTAATCAAATCAAATTAAGGGTACTCATCTAATGTTAAAAAATATTGCTATGAAGCATAAAGAACAGTTAGGCCTTGAGGGTTCATGATCCTTGAAGAGCAATGACAGTGGAAAAGAGATAACCAAAATGTGTAGGTTTGGAACAGTCATACATTTTCTGAATTTTGCATCTTTCAAATACATTTTTCTATGAATATTTTTTTGCTGAAGCACATTGAAATATTTTAAGCTATGGATATTAAGTGAAAAAAAATCTATGGAACATAAAACATGGCATCATAGCAGCAATAATTTGAAGTGGTAAAGCATATAAATATTTGATGTTTTTATCTCATGATGTGATACGCAAATTTATCTAATGATGAGTGCATAAAAGCCTTGCAAGAACAGGTCTATGGTCGTGTAAGTTAGTGAAAAGAGGAGTTTCCATGGAAGAATAAAAACAGTGTATGATGTCTTTGATATACCCATACTATGCAATGACATGAAAACTTATTTTTTGACAAAATATGAAGTTGTTTTCAGATTGAACATACCCATCTAGGTTCATCATAAAGTCTGAGAGAGAAATAATAATATGGTAAAGATTCTACAGGAGTCAAAAAATGAAAGTCATTTTATGTGTTTCTGACAGGCCGTGGTCAAAATGACCTTTCTTCTATTGAATATGGGATACCCACTTGAGATTTCAAGAGATGGAGCAACATGACTATTTCCTACAAGAAAATGGAGAAAATATTCACAAATTCATTATTTCATTCTACATTTTTACAACAAATTCTAAAATTTTCAAAGAAATCATAATACCCATTTGGGTTCTTTAACAAATAATTACAAATTCATGGAAATATCACCCTACAAGGAAACCAAAAATGGGATTTGTAATTAGAAGTCAAATGAAGCACAAATGATAAACATACAAAAAACCCATGTTAAAAAAATGGATGCTAAGCTCACAGGCCGTTTTTCTCTCTTTTCTTTTCTACATATCAGGAGACCCATCTAGGTAATTAAAATTTGTCAAATACAAATAATGATCAAAGGATGACATGGGGTTTTTAAAATGAAGCTAAGCCAAGAAAATAAAAAAACACAATATTTTGTGTTCATGGCCATAGCCAGAGATTTTTTTTCAAGAAAAACAATAGAAACACAATAGGGTATCGTTATTTTCAAATGCAGAATGAAGACAAGCACTTTGTGCTTCATGGTCAGCTAGAAACAAAAGAAAATATAGCTTTATGTTGCTAAAAATCAAAATGGAGGAGTTGATTCAACTCACCTGGAGGTTTGCTCGCAAGTTTTGCAAAAATTTCAACCTTATGCTTCTAAAATGCTTCATGGAGTTCTCTTGGCAACTGTCAACAAGAAGAGCAATAACAGAAAAGTAGAAATGGACCAACAATGGTCAAAATCCTATACATGTCGGAATTGTTAAACTCATAATGGCCTTCAAATGATACGAAAAAACCAAGTTTTGATGCAAAAAGGGGCATTTACCTCGTTTTCCACTGTTTCCATTAAGAAGTCACCACAAAAACCAGTCAAAATATCCATATTTTTTGCATGCAATTGAAGCCCTGTGGTGGCAGCATCATTTTCTCCAAAATGTTCAATGACCAAATGATGATCTTTTCTCATCATTTTGGTGTTTTGTTATTTAGGGTTTGACCCTATTTGATGGAGGTATGTTTTTTCCCATGTTTTAAAAGATTGAAACATATGTCAAATGCAATGGGGGGCCAAAAAATCATATGTTATTGTATTAGGCATTTTATGCCTTGGAGTGTTTACCCCTGTTTCAACTTTATGCTAGGTCCTTAGAAAATGCAATATGGAGTGTGCCATGCAACAAATTTGATGCCTTTATTTTTCCCCAACATCTCATGACTTAGAGTATTATTTTTTCCAAGGAATTTAGAGGTCGGCCATATTGGCCAAGTGTTTTAGAGCTCAATATGAGGCCTTTGAAAACCAATGATATTTCACATGTGTGTATTGTAAGATGCAAAATATGGTAGGTTGATAGTCAAAGTTCCTTAGAAGATTTTGAAAGCTTTTAGCCATAACAATATATGTTGTATTTGTTTCCAGATTTTGAGGATAACATGTGAGTGATTTGAAAATCACTTTTATCATGCCTTTTAATGCAACTATAGTACAAGGAAATGGTGGGGCCCTTTAATTTGAGCCTAATTGTAAAGTGATTTGTTAAGTGATATTTTATAAATCACTTAACAAAATCACTACATTTAATGCTTTAAAAGGCCATGTGTTTTCAAAAAACACACATATTGCATGATGCGGAATGTGGTCAAATATTGTAATAGGATCAATGATGATTTACAAAAGTGTGGGAAGTATGAGATGTTGTTTGGACTGATTTTGTGATGGGAAGGCTAGCTGGAGGCATTTTTTATCACATTTTTGGGGTGACTTGTGACTTGGCATACTTTTCCTTCATTTGGAAGGAATTTTGGAGAGTTCTAGAAGGTTCTTTTGGGGCCTTTTATGTTTTATCTAGGTAGAATCTTCTAGAAAAAGTTGTGTGGGATTTTGTTTTTAGTTTTTTTTAAGTATCTTCATACTTGAGTTTTTGAGGAGTTCTTTCTTTTTCCAACTGAAAGATAGTTTGCTTTTTCTTGGAGTTGTTTTTCATGGAGCTGCATTGTAACTTAGATAGGCCTATTATACAGTAATCACTTTGAATTAATATATTGGAGCATTTTTACCTCTTTTCTTCATGTTTTGTGGTGTGTCATTAATGGTTGATCAGTTGTTTTGTGAAAAGTCATTTTCCTTACAAACTTGTCCCATGTTTCATGCATCCATTTGATAGAAAATGTATGTTTACGGGTTATAAACTATGTTGTTTAGTGGTTTTATTGATTGTGAAATCTATTTTTTCCTTTTCAAAACACTGTTATAGACCTCTTTATAAATTATTGATGTGAACATCATTGGATAGGGAGTTGTGTGAGTCAGCTTTGAGATATTAATTTGAATGTGTAAATCTATTAGCAGGTCTATTTTGTTTTGGTGTATCACCTTAGTTTCTTTCCAGCATTAGGTTTATTTTATGCAACCCTTACCCTTATCTCAGAAATTTAGTAGTTAGGTGACATCAAATGGGGAAGCCGACCCATAATCTAGACATCTTCTTTCAAATAGGTTACCCACAACCTAAAAGCAATCCCATGTTAGTCCAAATCTGTTAAGTCCATTTAAAAGATTAGCAAACAAGGTGTAGATTTGGGGAGCTAACAAATACATCACAGGCTGACATAAGGTCTTTTTGAATAAAAACGCGAAAGGAATTTTGCATTATTTTGAATTTGGAGCCAAGAGGGACTCATTTTCCACCCATGGCAAATGGGTCCCACTTAAGGCTTGTAAGTGGGTGTCAGGAATTAAGTTGCATTTAATGTTGTTTGTTGGGTTTACATTCAAAATTACACTTAATTAAGTCTTATGAGTGCATAAAGGGGTAAACTAAAGCATAAGAAAGGTGTAAATAGTGATAACAAGCCTAGAAAAGTGTGAAATCTTGTTACAAGTCTTTACAACACTTTAAAATAGGACTTAATAAGGAATAAAAAGGTGATTTTTAGATGAATTAATGGGAAGAGTCTAGAAATGTGTAGAAATGTGTTACAACACTTCAAAACACCTTCATAAGACATCATAATTTGAATATTCAGGACCTAATGTGAATGCATAAGTTACATTGCAACATTAAATCAAAGAAAAATAGGTCAAGCATCACAAGAGAAAGGCCTAAAAGACCATGAAAATGTCAATGATCCATTTTTCTATGGTACATAATGTTAATTAAGTAATAATTTAGGATGGGTTATTACATTTTGTATCAGAGCTTAGGGTTCAAATCTAGGCCTTTTGAGTCTACCATACTTGACTAGGGGTAGTTGACGCTTGACTAAAATTTGGTTTTCCTGAGAATTGACCAAACCTAGATTGAATGTAGGAATGGGAAGGTCAAACACAGGATGAAGTAAATGGAAAAATATTAAAACCTCACATAAGAATGACGTAAAGGAAGAAAACTCCAAGACGGAGGTTAAATTAGAAATTCTCGATGAAGAAACTCTAGCTTAGGCCCTTACACAACTCAAGCTAGAGAGAGGCTTGAAGATTGAGAAGAAGCAAAAAAATAATATCAAAAAGCTTTCCACAATCTAAGACTGGCCTCTAGGGTGTGGACCCAATGCACCCTTGACCCTTGCTAACTAAAGAGGAAAAGGAGAGCCTGCATACTCAACCATCCTCTTTTGTAAAGCTGGATGTAAATTTGGATGAGAACCCAAAGGAATGTCCTCTTTATGATGTCGAGAAATTAGAATGATGTAACCAGAAGCCTATTGTAAATAAGGGTCTATTGACTCACCTTTAATATAAATAAAATTAGAAAATATTTTCTTGGTGTGTTCAAACAAAGGACTCCAAAATGTGTTCTAGAATGAGGGATGTATGCATATGAAAAAAAAAAATATATGAAGTAGAATAAGAGTGTCTATTTGTGAAACCTTGTGTTGAGATGTGATAAATGTGAATGTGTTGCAGGATAAGTGTGGGACAACATGGTGACCACCAGGAAAGAGATGGGTGGTAGTGTTTCCAATAATAGACCTAACAAGAGATTGGAGAAAATTTTAGATCTTCTGAATCGACAAGAGCCTCACATGGATCATATAGAGCAAGAAGTCTAAGTGGCACATGAGGACTGGGATAGTAGGAATGCAAAAATCAATCAAGGAGATAGTGGTCTAGGGGTAGGTCCACAAGGATGAATTGAGGAAGATCTTGGGAAATATCTCAAAAGACTTAGCACCGCCCAAGTTCGATGGTAAGACTATCAGAGTGAGAGCTGAGGCTTGTATTATAGAGATTTAAAAATACTTTGGGCTCTATAACCTTTCTGAACAAACTAAGGCAGCATGGGATAAGTATCACCTCTCAAGTGAAGCAATGACTTGGTGGGATAATGAGAAGTTAGAATGAAATCTTCAATCTACTAAGATCTTTTTGGAACTCTTCCTTCAAGCTTTCAAGAAGAGATGGTTATCGTAGCTTTTATTTGACAAGAAAGTGATGGAATTTAAAACCTTAACCTAGGGAAATATGACTGTGATCCAGTATTGAGAAAAGTTCACCAACCTATTAAAGTATGTGCCCTAGTATCAGGGAGATGAACGGTTCCATATTTGAAAATTTATAATAGGACTCAGACCCCACATAGAAGCTAAAGTGGATATGCATGAACCTCAAACCATGAATGATGTCTTCTTAAAATCCACCAAACAAGAACAAAAGTTGTAGTAGTTATCCAATCTCCACAGCGACTCAAATTCTAAGTAACGCTATGTGAAAAAAAAAATCATAAAGGAGACAAGAGCAATAAAATATGTAATCTCATAAGGGGAAGTGAGTCATAGGAAAGGATGAAGATGGTAACATGGTGGAAAGAACAAGAAGGAAAACAAGGGCAAAGGTAAAGACGAACATAAGCAAAAGGGATTTAGAGAGGACAAGCCAGGAGGTTGCAAAAGTGCCTCGAGATGGATGTTATATTTGTGGAGGTGATCACTATGCCTTGAATTATCCTCAATGGTCGAAGTCATGAAAGGAAGAAATCTGCCAATAGACTCAACATCACCAAATCCATGTTGCAATGGATAATAGGTAGGTAGAGTATCAAGCTTCACCAATTTAGCTAACAGTAAGCTCTATGGCCAATCTATCTCTATCTTAATTGATACTAGAGCTACTAAATGTTTTATAGATCTTAGAATAATATCTAAAATACCCATTAGACCTGGATACATGGAAAATTCATGGAAAATCCAGTATGGTAATCGAGCAAAGTGGAGGGTAGATACCCATCTCTTTTATAGTGAGTTAAAGCTTCCAACTTTTCAAACTCAAGTCAACTAGTATGTGGAACCTTTAGGTTCATATGATGTAATTTTGGGAGTAAATTGGTTAACCGAGCATAAGGCTATAGTGAACTATGAGGATAAGATGGTCAACTGTCTAGATGATTATGGAAACCTGGTCAAGGTTTGTGGGATGCAAAGACCCAAGTACAGCTTAGACAGATTTATGTGATGCAACTCAAGAAGGCTTGTCAAAAGGGATGTGCAATTTATGTAGTGCATGTCAGTAATCCTAACAACAAGGAACCATACATAGATGACTATCCTATTCTCAAGGAGTTCCAAGATGTATTTTTTGATAAACTTACAAAGTTGCCTCTGAAGCAGGAATTCTTCTTTTCTATCAACCTTGTTCCAGGAGCTGAGCTTCAATCCAAGGCACCCTATTAGATGACCATTATAAAACTCTATGAGTTCAAAACCCAGTTAATGGAATTTTTGGACAAAGGGCTTATAATACCCACTGTCTCCTTAGGGAGCATCAATTATCTTTGTGAAAAATAAAGATGGAACTTTATGTCTTTGTATAGATTATCAAATGCTAAACAAGGTGACCATCAAGAATTGGTATCCACTTTCAAGGACTGATGAGCTATTTGACCAAATGAAAGGAGAAATTGTGTTCTCCAAAATTGATCTTACATCAGGGTACCACCAATTGAGAATTAAGGAAGAGGACATTCCCAAGATTGCATTTAGAACTTGATATGGACATTATGAGTTCACAATGGTACCTTTTGGTTTGACTAATGCACCAGAAACTTGTACAAACCTCATGAATAGTGTATTCAAAGACTGCTGGATGACTTTGTTCTGCTCGTCATTGACGATATTCTAGTCTACTCAAAGACTATCGAAGAGCATGATAGAAATTTGAGGATAGTTTATTTAGTGATTGAGAGAAAGGAAACTCTTTGGGAAGTTTTCCAAGCATTCATTCTATTAGGATAGGGTGCACTATCTAGGCCATATCATTTTAGTAGGAGTTGTTGTGCAGTTTTGCACACACGCCCCACTTGGAGTAGGGACCCCCTCTTTTCGTGATGTCTTTTGGCCTTTGGTTTTATTGGATTTGTCTTTTTAAGGTCTTGAGATATTGGTCTTATTGGTTTTTGTCTTGCCTCAAGGCTTGAATGAATTAAAATTGGCTTTCAGTGAAAATCTGGGTTTTGACCAGAATCTGGGATTTTCCAGCTCCAACGGATTCCCCCAGGCTCTGGTCCATTGTCTGTTCACTGCTGAGTTTTCTGAATCTGGGTTTTTGCTTGACTCCGGGATTTTCTGATTCTGGTGGATTTTCCCGAATTGCGCCAAAATCCTGAACTTCATTAAAATCCCAGTTTCTGCCATATCCGTGGAATTCGTGTTCATATGGATTTTATGCGTATCTTGGGATTTTCCAAAATTTTGTCCTGGGCTCGAGTTTCCAGTTTTTTCAGACACATCTTGTCGCTCATTAATGCCTAAAGTACCTTTGCTCATATGCGTAAATGGGTGGATTTAAAACCTTTCAAGCTCATTTTGATTTCATTATTCACTTGTTTGTTGATTTGGCATCTGAGTGCATTCCTTGCTCGAGCTTTGATCATTGATTTTGAGCCACTTGCGTGTGGATTGTTTGGAGCGCTAATTAAGGTTTTCATTGCTAGGGCGTGTTTGCTTTGTGGTTGCTTCTTCGAGCTCGAGCTTCATCTAGGTTAATCCATGGTAAGTGGTCGATGGCCCTTCCATTTGTTTAGGCAATGATTGAGTTTTCTGAGTTGATTGATGGTCATTTCGGGTCGGCCCATGTTTAGTCATGATTTTCTTCTTATCGAATTGGGGTTTGACCCATCTCTTCGTGAAAACCTCATCACCTGTGCCATGTGTGCTTGTATTTATTCATTAGATGATGGGGGAATTCATTTAGATGGTGTTATGGGTCAAATTTTTGTCCTAAGTGCGTAATTTGTTGTATCCTGTGAGGTTAATATTTTTGATACTTTGCCCAAATCTTGTTAGGGTTGATGAAATTGTGGTGATTTACATATCCTCCGTTAATGTTAAAACAACCCCTCCCTTGGCAAGTCTCAGAGTGCTTTAGATTGATTTTCGTAGATGGCATTTCAAACCCCGAGCTTAACCCTAGTTTTCATGGTGGGAGGTTTGTTAGCCAAAATTAGGGCATCATTGTTTTACCATGAGAACTCATCATTTGAGAGCATTGAGTACTTAATTTCATTTGCATTTTGAATCTTGATTGGTTGACGTCGATTTTGAAATCATTTGAATCCCAATTAGTAAGGTTTTACATGATCATCCAGTCGCTGGTCCGCGTGTTGTTGTCCGTCAGGTTCCCGTGGTGTCCGTAGAATTTCTGCGCACCCGGATTTTCCCAATTTCAGCTATTTCTGTGGAGTATGACGAATTTTGAAACCTCAAACTATCCGCAAAAATTCATCCCGTCTGAACTTTTGCGATTTTCCTGTCTGGTTTCATCTCTTTCGATTTCCCAAAGATAGGATTAACGGAGTAAGTGCTTAATGCTTATTTCTTGTTGCTAATGAACGAATTTCATGATAATCTTATGATCTTTTTCTGTACTAGTGATTTATTTGACTAATGATCTTTTGGCAGCAAGAATCCGTCTGGGTCGGATTTCTCTAAAATTCGGCCCCGACTAGATTTTCCCGACATACCTCGTTTTCCTGGATTGCTTTGTTTTCTGGATTTTCAAGGATTGGTGATTTGTGATGGATTTCGATGGCTTTTATGATTTTGTGCTAACCTTTGGATTGGAATACATATGATAATTGGATACTCATGACATTCTTTCATGAATGTAGGCTGAATCAAGCAAGGCCGCTGTAGGAAAATCCAAAGGTGACACGGAAGGATCCTCTATTTCAGAGGCAGAGAGGTTAAGATTAGACACCAAAGGCCAGCTCCCCAACAGTAAGATATCTTCTGTGTGGTCTAAAGTGTCCAACACCAATGTTGGAGCCTGGAGATATGAAGAGTTTAAAGAGAGAATGACTCAGAAGGATCTGTCGGTCCTGAGATAAGGAATGATGAAGTCTGGGTTAGTTCATGTGACAGGGTTTCCTCCTGCAATCCAGTGCTATGAGTTAATCCTGGAGTGTGCCCGATAGTATGACTTCGACACGCAAAGGGTTGTCAGCACTGAAGGGAGAGTCTTGGCCAAATTCAGTCCTGTTTATATTGCCCAAACCTTTAACATGCTGGATTTGCCTTCTGTGTGTGCTCTGAACATGGACTTGGCCCGAACATATTATGAGAATGATCCAACCAAAGCTCAACAGATGATCAATTCTTGGTTGGAGAAGCCAAAGTCGCATTACTCCAAATTGCCCAAGCAGTTGCACAGGGTTAAATTCAACACTGACATATATGATGCAATTACACTTTTGAGTAGGGTAGCAAGATTTAAGAGTGTTGGAATATTGGAAAGTTGGATGGTCCATGTGATTAGCAAGATCGAACAAGGAACCAACTACCATTGGGCTGGGCTTATCAGCACTATGATTGATAAACAACTAAGGGACGTCTTGGAAACCAAGAGGTTCACCATGTCCTCTTATGTGATGTATGTGCTAGCCAGATTCTACCCATACAGGGGTTTGAATCCATAGGGAACATTTGGACAGGACATAGTCTACGAGGTTTACTCAGAATTGCACCTAGGACACAAGGATTATAGAAGAGCCAATGATGCATTCACAATGCACATCACTAGGATGCTTCAAAATGTCAAGCATGTGAGACTGTCAGATGGAGTGAAGGAATTGATAAAGAGATATGGAGCCTGGTTCATTCAATTTCCCACCTTCTCTTATATCATAATTGACGGATGCCCAGCTGCTCCATACAGGTTGCCTAGGTACCCTGCTGATCACATTGTGTTATTGGAATTGGTGAGACAAATATGTGAGTTTGATGCAATTGTCAAGAAGGAGAAGCATAAAACAAGTTTTGGCGGGGATTTCCCTCTTGGAATTGGCATAGCAGAGGTGTGCCCTTCCATTCAATCAGCACATGCAGTAGGTGATGAATTGGAAGCTCATGGTTTCTCCTTCCACTCGAAGAGGACAAATTTTGATATCACTGGGGAAGCACAGAAGAAGGCTACCAAAGAATACCACCATAAGGATGACCTTGAAGACTATTGGGCCAATATCAATAATAATTTTGAGGCAAGGAAGAAAAGGTACTCTAGGCTCCCTGTTGATGCGATCAGATAGTATAATGTTAAGTTGATCCCCGACCAGTTGGAGGATGATGGAAACCTGGTACAAAATAATGCTTATGAATCTGTTAAGGACAGGTCAATCAGGGAAATAAACTGGAACGAGGATGAGCTCACATAGTTGGAAGACCTAATGGCCCCTATCATGAAATTTACCACTTCATGGCTAAAACATAAGGTTTGGGAGCTAGAGAGTGAAAAGGTACCATGTACCTTTAATTTGATGGGAAACCTTAATCCTATGTCTACTTCAGAGGAATCCGAGGAAGATGACCCCAAAGGGAAAACTCAAAAGAGCTCACATTTCAAAATAAAGATCAGAGGCCATAAAGAAAGTGAGCCGGAACCAAAAAGAAATCCAAAAGGAAAGAAAAGAAGCCGGGATTTGAAGATAGGTAGGTCCTCTGATGAGGAAGAGTTAGAAAATCCAGAAGAAGAAGATGTTCCTCCACCACCAAAGAGGACGAGGAAAGCTAGGGTTTCAAAGAAGAAAGGTCAGGATACTTCTAAGGATGAAACTCCGATTGTTGATGTGGAGAGTTCTGGGGAAAGGACAAGGGTTTATTCCAGGAGATCAAGGACTCCATCCCCTAAGGAAATTGTGCAGAAGATGGATCCTCCTCTGGAGACACCCATTGTGGAGCAACCTAGGGCTACTTCCCCTACGCCAAGCATTCCTGAGCAAGAAATTTTTGAGGAACATGAGACCAGTGGAGAGGAAAAACCTTTCAAGGAGCACTCTTTGGTGTAGCAGCTAAGCTCGAGGTTGAAGAGGTAGAGAAGCACCCTTCTCCACTAATCCAATATGAGGATTCTCTGGCAAATAGCAAGGGTAATGGATCACCTGAAGAAGAAAGTATTCTTGTTAGAACCCCACCACCGGTGCATGAGGTGGAAATTGAAGAAGGAGATCAAGCTGAGCAGTTCCTTGAAAAGGAAGAGGAGAAAACAAAAGAATAGCATGAAGAGGAAAAAATAGAGGAAATCCGGGTGGAACCTGTTGTCCCGGATTGGCTTGAAAAGGAGATTACAAGGAAGAAACAAGTTGTTATTGAAGACACTCCTTTGGATTGGGATGAGATGTTGTCTAAGATCGGCAAAGGTAAGAAGAAGAAGAAGGCAGCTAAGGTAGTTTCAAGAATAGAAACGGATGAAGTAAACAACAGAGTGATCCACATTGCCACCCCTGCTGCAGACAAGACTAGAGAAGAAGTCACTGGTACAGATTACAATGTGTAGACTTTTAACCTTGGGCCAGCATCTATGGAATAGGACATTGAAGAGTATGAAGGGTCTAGTGCTGGGATAGTTGACAGATTAAGGAAGGAGACTCAGACCAAGCATGAGCTAAGGAAGGAAAATGAGAGACTTAAGAAATTCTTGGAGGAGGTGATGAAGCCTCTGCAATCTCTTCACCCATCTTCCTCTGCCACTCCTAGTTTCTTACCCAAGGAAACCATCTCTAAAATTGAAAGGATGAAGGCTTCTGCTCAAACTGCAAAAGATTGGCTAAGGGATGTGCAAGTAAAAGGAGATAATGCCATCAAGGAGATCCTTTTAGTTGGAAAGGATGCATTCAGAGCTAAGGAATTGTTGGAGCATGTGCTATCTCATGATAAGGAAGATATTGATCTTCTGTTGCAGAAATCCAAGGTGATTATGGAATATGGCCAAGATCAATTGGCTACGGATGGGATTCTTCCTTCCTCCAGACTAAGTGAACCATGGGAATGGTTTGAGGCTTTGCAGATTCGGCAGAAAGCCATGAGGAAGATCCAGAAACGAAAGAAATCAATAGATGGTGACCTGACTGGAGTATATGAGCGATGCATTGCATTTTTTGAGATTGTGACAGGTAGGAGGAAAATTGCTCCTAAGTACTTGAGCCTGGAACAACTGAGGGAATGGTGGCATGATGTTTATGCTCCAGATTCTAAGAATGTCATAACTGGACATTAGTTAGATGATGTGGCAACTTACCTGGCAGTGATGGATAAATATCGAGCCCACAAGGATGATTGGAATCAGACTGTTAAGCAGTCAAAGGAGAAGATTGGCTCCGTAGAATGTCAGCTTAGGATCTTTCCTTTGCCACCTGTCACTGAGCTAGATAAAGTGTTTTTGAGGGTTCAGGGATCATTGGCCCAGAGTAAAGATAAGGGAGGCGGTAGTTAATGCCATTTTGGAGATTTGTGCTTCCCTATTATTATAGGGCATGTATTGATCCGGGCTACATTAGAGACCGTGTCTAGGCCGACCTTGATGATATATCAGCATTTAATGTGTGTCTTATTTTGAATTCCTAAGGCTGACTTTTTTTGGCAGTTGTTCTTATTTTGTAAATGTTTGGCTGGGCTGACATGTCTTGAGAATTTGCTATAAATGGTATTCTTGTCTCGTTGTCAAAAAAACCTAGAAAGTAGTAGAGATAAGTAAGAGCAAAAAAGAGCTAGAGTATTCTATAGTAGAAGTAGTATTCAATTTCTTGAAGCAAGTATTGTAAACAGAACAGTGGAATTGTTGTAGCATTTTGATGATCTAATACAATTCAAGACATTGTGGTTTTCCTGGTGCAATCTCTTGTGTTATTTTATCTTGCATGGTTCCTATTGTTTCATCTTTCAAATTGCTTAAAGATTTAGGGTTTAGTGTTGAGAATTAGATTAGTGTGGTGGACGATGTTCATGATTTCATATTTGGAATGTTTGTAGCAATCTTTGGTCTATACTCGCAGTAACTATCTGATTGTAGTAGGCTGGTGAAGTCAACCTGGACCATATATTTATGAGTGCTTAGTTTGATTGTGGATGAATGTCTATGATTTGAAAATCTATATACCTTAGAAGATTGCACCGTTCTTGTGAGATTGCATTGTGGGTTGATTAAGAATTGGTTACTTGAGGTTGGTCCATTCCAGGTATCTTTTATTGCATTGTTCATTCTAGGAATAGTTTAGATCTTATCATATCTTTGCACCCTTATCTTTTGCTATTTCTTTATTATCCGGTTAGATTTAGGATTTGAGATCATCATATTGCATAATCTGATAAATTGGAAAGATACAGTTTGCTTGTAGTAAGGTCTGATTGTGATTACCAGCATTTTCACATATTATCTAAGTTGTTTATGCATTGTCATGACCTGACACCCGAGAGACCTTGGGGTGATTTTCATTAATTTATTGTTGGAAATAACCTTTCAAGAGAGATAGAATATTGCATTATGTCTAAGTTGTTGCTGTGCAGAAAACACCATCAACATATTGGCGCTAGAAGGAGGGCCTGAATGAGCACATTGCATCGATTCTTGAACGCCATTTCTCTTGAGAGATATAGGAGAAACACCAGATCTACTACAGGAGAAGAAGATTTGTAGGAATTACAGTTCCCCACTAGGTCAAGAAGGACTCGAGAAAGGGGAGAATCATCATCACCCATTCCTTCACGAGCATCATCTATATCTTCACATCCAGAAGTTGAAGCCATACCCATCCCTGAGGAAGTTCCCTTTCAACAACTGCAACCACCTCCCCCACTTTTACCAATGGATTTTCTAGCCAATAATCCATCCCCTTTGTCTTTTAACACTTACAATGTAATGCCCAAAAACCCTGAACACTTTTGTTCAAAATTCCATGTCAATGACCCAAATAGGACTGCAAAAGAACATGTAAGGATTTTTCAAACTAGTCTCAAAGATAGAGGGATTGCTCATGAGGATGTTGCATGTAGGCTGTTTCCTTATTCACTAGGAGAAGAGGAATTTTACTAGTACAATCACCTCCCATCTGGCTCAATTCTCAATTGGAATGATCTTGAAACTACCTTTTTACAGAAGTTTAGAATACCCATCAGTGCTAATGAATTATACCTGCAATTTACTAGAGTCAAAAGAGAAGTTAATGAACCAATATCTAGTTTCAATAATAGGTTTCACCGTGCATACACCAGACTTCAAGATACTTATGTTTTGGATGACAATACAACCCTGAGAGTCTATTATGAAGTGTTAGATAGCCTTACAACAACCTTTCTGAAGTGGAGACCCAACCCTCCAGCTAACCTAACTGATGCATATACAGAAGTTGTTAAACTTAGCACAGATCTGAGACAACATGTGACTGGACTGTTACCTTCTTTAGGACCAGTTGCACATCCTAATCAGGTTCAAGCAGTAAATCAGGCACTTACCAACCATACTCCAATCATGAATCCAGTGCCTCAATTACCCTTGGTGCCACATCCTAGTCTTCCCATGAGCCAGGTCTCTCCTATGATGAATTTTCCACAATAGCAGGTTAACCAGCCTATGTATCACCCATAGCCAAATAGTTTCCCTGCTTATCTGCAAAACTCTGAAGTGTTGTATCAGTCTATGGGATCTACTACGATGCCTGTCCCTCCTCAGAGTAATCCAAGCCAGCCCCCTTATGTAGATCCAAATAAAGAAAAGATTGATGAAATGCCTGAATAGATAAAGAAGCTGAATCTAGAGGTAACCTACCTAAGGAATCAAAACAACCAATTACAAGCTACTCAGAAGAATATACAATCCAATCAGAATAGGGAATTTCCACAAGGGCAGAATTTTGACAAAGGACAATGTAATGAGAGAGGGTTCTACAATGACAGAGGATATAATTAGGATAGGGGTTACAACAATGACAGAGGCTACAATAATGATAGAAGGCAGAATTTTGATAGGGGACAGGGTAGTGGATCAGGATTCGATAAGAGAAAATCATAAGGACAGAATAGAACATGGAATACGGGACCCAATAATGGAGGAGTCCCCACCCCATTGGATCAACCAGCTAATCAAGTGGTCAACCAATCTGCAAATTAGCTGGTCAGTCAAGACAAGCCTCCGAGTGGTGTATATTTGGCTAAGGTTGCCCTATCAGGGTGGTGTAGGCTTCATAAGACCAGTCAACATTCAGAATTGGAGTGTCCAGAGTTCCAAACCGTGGCTTCCATTTTCCAGTATGAGGTAGAAAATAATGCAAATGGGTAGGAGATTGTTCCCTCAAGCCCTTATGATTCTCCTGTGCTGGTATTAAATCACGCTCCCTTCCTAGCAAGTAGGGAAAATGTACCAGAGGAGGAATCTGATTCTCAGGAAGAGAAAACAGATCAAATTTGTAATGGGGATGAAGTGGCTCAGTTATTTAATGAAGAAACAATGAATGATAATGGCCCCCTCAATCAAAAGGAGGCTTATGTTGAAGAGGTACAGATGTTCCATAAGCAAGGTTTGAGAGATATGCCTCATAGGTGCCCTCAGGCTGGGGGACCTTTCACCACTTCCATTCCTCCTAACAACTTCAGTACCCCCCTAGATCCTAATGCTAGCAATAATCTGTCCTATCCACATGTTTCTAGACAATACCTTTTGAAGGAAAGACAGGTCCAAACTGACCCTCAGACAGAAAAGGTTGTTCAAGCAAGCAAGGACAAAGTGGAGGAACCTTCCAAGGAAACTGACACTGATATGAATGAGGAGCAGATGGCTTCATATGTTGCCGAGGAGTTCAAAAAATTAAAGGTAAATCTTTCAGCATTTGAGTTATTAAGGTTCCCTCCCATTAGGAAGGCAGTTTTAGGTACTTATGATGCACATCCTGTGTCTTTGGATAAACCTTCTAATGAGCATAACAGCAAGATTTCTAGTTCTTAGCCTGTGAAAATACAAGATCAGACACACCCTCAGACTAACTTTCCCCCTAGAGACAAAAGAAAGGAAAAGGACAAGATTCAAGTGGTTCAAGTAGACACTCAACCAACTTTGTTCCAAGGGAAGACAGAAAACCCACCATTTCTGATCTCTGTGCGCATATTCGGTAAGAATCTACATAATTGTTTACTAGATTCTGGTGCTTCCACCAATGTGATGCCATTTGGAGTATGTAGAGCATTAGGAATTACACCTGCTGACTCTTAGAAGAAGGCGACTCGGCTAGATAGAACTGAAGTGAATGTGGTGGGAGAATTAAACATGATTCACATGCAGATAGCTTCAGACCCAAGGATTCAACAGGTTATCAATATTCAAGTAGCTGACAATCCAGACACGTATGGTTTGATTCTAGGAAGAGATTTTACCAAGGCTTTGAATGGTTATGTGTCTACTGATCACTCTCACATGTGGCTTCCATGGAAAGGAGTGCCCAATCAGATCAGGATTGAGAGAGAGCCAAGAATGAAATACATGATTACAAAATACCAAAAGACTTCAACAGAAGTTCTGATATCAAAAGTTGGCATGGGAAATTATATGTTGTCAACACAGTATGAGCAATCAGACTCAGAGGAGGTATTGATGCTACACACAATGCCTATTGATGTAGAAACAGAATCCAGCCATGTTGTTTTAACGAAATCTATGGAGGAAGAAGAGGAAGTTGAAGATAGTCAAATCAACCTATTAGATAGCTTTCAGGAATTCATCAAGCAGTGTGTTAAAAATCAAATTCACTTAGGTAGAAGAACAAGCTTTGAAGAATTACTCTTACCTAATTGGTGTAGAGTTCATAATGCTTCCCATTCAGAGTTGGAGTGTTGTTTATGCCAAACAACAGTAGAACAAGTACAAAAATGCATGAATCCAACCCTAGCAATTAAAACAGATATACAAGATCCTCAGAAAGACTATCAAGAAAAGAAGCCTGCATCGTCTAAAAAACCATCCGGCAATATTCAGCCAAAGGATGTGATGAAGAAGATTATAGCTGCTAAGTGTTGGACACTTAGATTTGATGGATCCAAGTCTAAGCATGGAGTTGGGGCAAGGTTTGAACTGATCAGTCCAAAAGGTAAGAATTTCTTTGCAGCCCATAGGCTTCAATTTCATTGCACAAATAATGTAGCGGAATATGAGGCATTAATTCATGGACTTCTTATGGCACTTAAAAAAAAGGTTAAGATTCTACAATTTTTTGGTGATTCTGAGTTAGTAATTAAGCAAGTAAGGAAACAATATTCATGCCACGATAGAAGAATGACTAATGATAGGCATAGAGTATGGGACCTCATTGAGGGATTTGATGCCTTCAATATTCAACTAATACCACGGTAGAAGAATCAAACCGCAGATTCTCTGGCTCAGGTGGCAAGCACTTTGCAGCCTTTATCTTTGTCAGGTTTGAAGAAATTCACTGTAGAATTGACTCCCGTGCCTTTAGTCCCGGACAATGTTACTAACTTCCAAGTGTTTGAAGATGACAAGCATATTCTGGATTTTATCACAAATACAGATGTTTTTGCTTCCCAAATCATTGATGAAATAGAGCTCCAAGAAGTAGAATTGGATTTAGAGGGAGTGATGAATCTAAAATCAAATACTATTCCAAGGGGAATGGTACAGTTGGAAAGAATTTTTGATATGGATAAAATCAAGGATCAGGAACAAAAATCCAAGAAGGAGTCTATCAATGGACAGTGTGATACTTACAATATGGGAACTGAAGATAACACTAAGAACATTTTTATTAGCAAAGTATGCACTCCAGAAGAAAGACAAGGGATAATTGCAGCATTGCGTAGCTTTCCCGATATAGTAGCCTGGAGTTATGAAGACTTGAAAACTTATGATACATCAATCATAACTCATACTATCCCCTTGAAGCTAGGTGCCAAGCCTTTTAGGCAAAGGCAGAGAATTAATGCATTACTGGAACCAGTCATATAGAAAGAAGTTCAGAAATTACTATCTACCAGAATCATATTTCCTATCAGGCATTCAACATGGGTGGCAAACCTGGTTCCAGTGAGGAAAAAGGATGGAGAAATTAGACTCTGTGTTGATTTTAGGAATTTGAACAGGTCGTCTGAAAAAGACAACTATCAAGTCCCTTCATTGGATGAAGTACTTCAAGTAGTTAACAGATCTCAAATGATGTCCTTTTTGGATGGTTATTCAAGATACAATCAAGTAATGGTTCAATATGAGGACAGACACAAGACTGCTTTCACAACAAAATGGGGTACCTTTGCCTACAGGAGGATGCCATTTGGACTTAGTAATGCAGGGGCAACATTTCAAAGGGCTATGGATATTGCTTTTAAGGATATCATAGGCAAATGCATCATTATTTACATGGATGACTTGACTGTGTTTTTAAAGAACAGATAGGATCACATCTCAGATTTGCACAAAATGTTTCAAAGGTGCATGGAATTTGGCATCTCCTTGAATCCTAAAAAGTGTATTTTCAGAGTAACAGAGGGAAAGCTGCTAGGACATGTGATATCAGAAAAGGGAATTGCTATCGATCCAGAAAGAGTGGAGGCTATATTGAAGATTCAGCCCCCTGCTAGCAAAAAGGAAATGAAATCTTTCTTTGGTAAGATCAACTTTGTCAGAAAATTCATTACTGGATTTGCTGAAATTGTTAAGCCACTGAATGCGATGTTGAAGCATGATGCCAAGGTCGAATGGACTACAAAAGCAAAGGGGGCATTTGCAGAAATCAAAAGAGCCATTGTCGATGCTCCAGTATTGGTAAGTCCTAACTACAGCAAGCATTTTCACATCTATTCATTTGCTTTGGACCATTCATGCGTAGGAATGCTAACTCAAAAGTCTGCTGAGGGAAGTGAGCATCCCATTGCATTTATGAGTGCCCCATTAAAAGATGCTGAATTAAGATACCCAAGTGTAAAAAAGTAGGCATACGCTCTAGTTAGAGCAGTGAATAAATTCAAACATTATATCCTCAAGAATAAGGTTTATGCAGTTGTCGCAGATCCCGTAGTCAAGTTAATTCTGATGCAAAACAAGCTAGGAGAGCGTAGAGCTAAGTGGGTGACAATGCTACAAGAATACAATATTGAGATCCATCCCCTAAAGTTGGTAAGAGGATAGGGGCTTACTCAGACTATGGCAAAAATAGGTCTTGAACTGACTGTCCAGAATTATAATATTGAGGAGGTTTCCCCAAATGGCTGGTATGATGACATAGTCTATTATTTGTTGAACCAACGATCTCCAGGTCATCTTAATGTTGTTCAGAGGAAAGCCCTATGATTGAAGAGTGACAATTTCATGCTAAAGGGAGTTGTTCTGTACAAGAAAAATCATGAGGGCATTTATTTGAGGTGTCTTGGGAAACAGGAAGCTGAAAGGGTGATAAATGAATTTCATGAAAAATATGGTATTGGCCATGGTTTTGTGATTACCGTAGCAAATCAGATTTTGAGGGCACGATATTACTCGCCCACACTATTCAAATATGTTCACCATCATGTCAGGACCTATCACACATGTCAGACTGCAGCAACAAGGGAAAGGTATGCAACACTTCCACTCCAACCGGTCACTGAGGTAAGGCCTTTTGCTCAGTGAGGTATGGATTTCACAGGTCCTATCAACCCACCATCTTCTACAGGACACAGGTACATTCTCACTATTACTGATTATTTCACAAGATGGACTGAGGCTTTTGCTTGTAGGCAATGTACATCTGAGGTAGTGATTGATTTCTTAGAATCTGCTATTCTTAATCGATTTGGATGCCCTATTGCTGTTGTCTGTGATAATGGTCTCGCTTTTGCATCTTTAAAATTTTCAAATTGGGCTTTTGACCATGGAATTATTGTGAAATTTGTGTCCAATTACTATCCCCAGGGTAATGGCTTAGCAGAGTCCTCCAATAAGAACTTATTGATTGTTATCCGTAAACTGTTAGAAAGGAACCCAAAAGACTGGCATACCTAGCTTCGGTTTGCCCTTTGGGCAGATCGTACAAGGTTTAAGTCATCCATTAGAACATCTCCTTATCACTTAGTATATGGTCTCAAGCTAGTATTCCCTATTCAACTCAAGATCCCAACTTTACAGTTTATAAACGAGTTTTATGATGAGGGGGACAGGAGGGAGGTTAGGCTAACCAAACTGTTACACCTTAAAGAGAAACGAGATAATTCCCTTGAGAATTTTGCTAAAAATCAGGGGGTAGTTAAGAGGTGGTTTGACAGGAGGGCTAAAGTCAAGGCCTTCAGGATTTCTGATCTTGTCCTATATTGGGATAAACCTCATGATCGAAAAGGGGACCATGGGAAATTTGATAAACTATGGCTTGGCCCATATCAGATTGCTGAAATACTTGGAGATAATGCCTTCTGTTTGAAGACTCTCACGGGAGAAGATATTCCACTACCTGTCAATTGGCAGTATTTGAAGCATTATTTCCAGTCCTAAGCTATTTTCAGCTCCCTGCTTTGTATATAGTTAGTTTAGGTTGCTTTTTGTTGTTTTGTTTGGTTAGAATAGATTTCCTTTTGCTTTGTTGTTCTACTTTGGTTAGAATAGGTTTGCTTTGGTTTGTTTGTTTTGGTTTGCATCGCTCTTGCTCTTGGTTCTTTCTCTTTTGGGGATCCCTGGTTAGATTTGTATGATAGTGGTGACAAAGTAGGTCTAATGTTCTTGGTATTTCTTTCACAAACTCTAATCATCCTTCCAGGGCATTATGGTATGAATTCCCTGCCCAATGTCACTTATCCTTGTGCTGAGGCAAAGGGTTTTCTAGTCAATCTGAATAGGAATACATTAGGGTCTCATATTTTAAATTGAAGATACCTAAAGTTGCATAAGGTCCTTATGAGGTTTGAACAAGTGAAAAATCATTTTTCTGCTCTAGTGCCACTGTGGTTCTCATCCCTGAGTGTGAACTTCATTGTTCACAGGTTGAAGCAAAAACAGTGAAAAGATAAGCAATATAAAAAAAAAAGAGGGAAATACATGTTGAAAATTTAAAAGGTTTAAATTCAACTCATCCGGGAGATCTAGATATCTCTATCGGGGCTATAGATGCATGTCTGGCAGTAGAGCTATGTTCAAGAGAATCACAACGATAACCTTGTCGGGGCTATGGATGCTTGACTGGCAGCAAGGCTCTATCTAGGATACTTTTAGAGTATGAATCTTTATGTAGCTTGTTCATACCAAGTTTGGTTCTTGCTGCAACTAAAGGAGGATAATGAATGCATATGCACACACTTTGACCCTGGTATATGAAACTTTGGATGACTAGGGAGCTTCTTTGTTTTACCATGGGTGGTGGCAGGATAGGTGAGTTGAAACCATGAGTTCTAGGTTCTTGATTCCAGTTTTTCATTGAAATGTTTGGGAGCATTTCCCTAGCAGAGTCGCCATTTGTTGTGCAGTTTTGCACACACGCCCCACTTGGAGTAGGGACCCCCTCTTTTCGTGATGTCTTTTGGCCTTTGGTTTTATTGGATTTGTCTTTTTAAGGTCTTGAGATATTGGTCTTACTAATTTTTGTCTTGTCTCAAGGCTTGAATGCATTAAAATTGGCTTTCAGTGAAAATCTGGGTTTTGACCGGAATCTGAGATTTTCCAGCTCCAGCGGATTCCCCCGGGCTCTGGTCCATTGTATGTTCACTACTGAGTTTTCTGAATCTGGGTTTTTGCTTGAGTCTGGGATTTTTCGGTTTTGGCGGATTTTCCCGGATTGCGCCAAAATCTTGAACTTTGTTAAAATCTCGGTTTGTGCCATATCCGCGGAATTGGTGTTCATATGGATTTTTCGCATATCTTGGGATTTTCTGAAATTCTGTCCAAGGCTCGGGTTTCCAGATTTTTTAGACACATCTTGTCGCTCATTAATGCCCAAAGTACCTTTGCTCAGACACGTAAATGGGTGGATTTAAAACCTTTCAAGCTCATTTCAATTTCATTATTCACTTGTTTGCTCATTTGGCGTCTGAGTGCATTCCTTGCTCGAGCTTTGATCATTTATTTTGAGCCGTTTGCATGTGGATTGTTTGGAGCGTTGATTAAGGTTTTCATTGCTAGGGCGTGTTTGCTCTGTGGTCGCTTCTTCGAGCTTGAGTTTCGTCTGGGTTAATCCATGGTAAGTGGTCGATGGCCCTTCCATTTGTTTATGCAATGATTGAGTTTTCTGGGTTGATTGATGGTCATTTCGGGTCGGCCCATGTTTAGTCATGATTTTCTTCTTATCAAATTGGGGTTTGACCCATCTCTTCATGAAAACCTCATCACCCATGCCATGTGTGCTTCTATTTATTTATTAGATGATGGAGGCATTCATTCAGATGGTGTTATGGGTCGAATTTTTGTCCTAAGTGCGTAATTTGTTGTATCCTATGAGGTTAGGATTTTTGATAATTTGCCCAAATCTTGTTAGGGTCGATGAAATTGTGGCGATTTACATATCCTCCGTCAATGTTAAAATAGCCCCACCCTTGGGAAGTCTCGGAGTGCTTTAGATTGATTTTCATAGATGGCATTTCAAACCCCGAGCTTAACCCTGGTTTTCATGGCGAGAGGTTTGTTAGCCAAAATTAGGGCATCGTTGTTTTACCATGAGAACTCATCATTTGAGAGCCTTGAGAACTTAATTTCATTTGCATTTTGAATCTTGATTGGTTGATGTCGATTTTGAAATCATTCGAATCCCAATTAGTAATGTTTTACATGATCATTCAGTCGTTGGTCCGCGTGTTGTTCTCCGTCGGGTTCCGTGGTGTCCGCGGAATTTTTTCCCACCCAGATTTTCCCAATTTTGGCTATTTCCGTGGAGTATGATGAATTATAGAACCTCCAAGCTATCCGCAAAAATCCATCCCATCCGGACTTTTTCAGTTTTCTTGTTTGGTTTCATCTCTTTTGATTTCTCGAAGATAGGATTAACGGAGTAAGTGCTTAATGCTTATTTCTTGTTGCTAATGAACGAATTTCATGATAATCTTATGATCTTTTTTCCGTACTAGCGATTTATTTGACTAATGATGTTTTGGCAGCAAGAATCCGTCTGTGTTGGATTTCTCTGAAATTTTGCCCCGACTGGATTTTCTCGGCTTACCTCATTTTCCCGGATTGCTTTGTTTTTTGGATTTTCAAGGATTGGTGATTTGTGATGGATTTCGATGGCTTTTATGATTTTGTGCTAACCTTTGGATTGGAATACATATGATAATTGGATACTCATGACATTCTTTCATGAATGCAAGCTGAATCAAGCAAGGCCGCTGCAGGAAAATCCAAAGGTGACATGGAAGGATCCTCTATTTCAGAGGTAGAGAGGTTAAGATTAGACACCAAAGGCCAGCTCTCCAACAACAAGATATCTTCTATGTGGTACAAAGTGTCTGACACCAATGTTGGAGCCTGGAGATACGAAGAGTTTAAAGAGAGAACGGCTCAGAAGGATCTGTCGGTCCTGAGACAGGGAATGATGAAGTCCAAGTTAGTTCATGTGGCAGGGTTTCCTCCTGTAATCCAGTGCTATGAGTTAATCCTGGAGTGTGCCCGGTAGTATGACTTCGACACGCAAAGGATTTTCAGCACTGAAGGGAGAGTCTTGGCCAATTTCAATCCCGTTTCTATTGCCCAAACCTTTAACATGCCGGATTTTCCCTCTGTGTGTGCTCTGAACATGGACTTGGCCCGAACATATTATGAGAATGAGCCAACCAAAGCTCAACAGATGATCAATTCTTGGTTGGAGAAGCCAAAGTCGCATTACTCCAAATTGCCCAAGCAGTTGCATAGGGTTAAAGTCAGCACTGACATATATGATGCAATCACACTTTTTAGCAGGGTAGCAGGATTGAAGAGTGCTGGAATATTGGAAAGTTGGATGGTCCCTGTGATTAGCAAGATCGAACAAGGAACCAACTACCATTGGGCTGAGCTTATCAGCACTATGATTGATAGACAGTTGAGGGACGTCCTGGAAACCAAGAGGTTCACCATGTCCTCTTATGTGATGTATGTGCTAGCTAGATTCTACCCATACAGGGGTTTGAATCCACATGGGACATTTGGACAGGACATAGTCTATGAGGTTTACCCAGAATTGCACCTAGGACACAAGGATTATAGAAGAGCCAATGATGCATTCACAATGCACATCACTAGGATGCTTCAAAATGCCAAGCATGTGAGACTGTCAGATGGAGTGAAGGAATTGATAAAGAGATATGGAGCCTGGTTCATTCAGTTTCCCACCTTCTCTTATATCATAATTGATGGATGCCCAACTGCTCCATACCAGTTGCCTAGGTACCCTACTGATCACATTGTGTTATTGGAATTGGTGAGACAAATATGTGAGTTTGATGCAATTGTTAAGAAGGAGAAGCATAAAATAGGTTTTGGCGGGGATTTCCCTCTTGGAATTGGTGTAGCAAAGGTGTGCCCTTCCATTCAATCAGCACATGCAGCAGGTGATGAATTGGCAGCTCATGGTTTCTCCTTCCACTCGAAGAGGAAATATTTTCATATCACCGAGGAAGCACAGAAGAAGGCTACCAAAGAATACCACCATAAGGATGATCTAGAAGACTATTGGGCGAATATCAAGGATGATTTTGAGGCAAGGAAGAAAAGGTACTCTAGGCTCCTTGTTGATGCGATCAGACAGTATAATGTTAAGTTGATCCCCAACCAGCTAGAGGATGATGGAAACCTGGTACAAGATCATGCCTATGAATCTGTTAAGGACGGGTTAATCAGGGAAATAAACTGGAACGAGGATGAGGTCACAGAGTTGGAAGACCTGATGGCCCTTGTCATGAAATTTACCACTTCATGGCTAAAACATAAGGTTTGGGAGCTGGAGACTGAAAAGGTACCATGTACCTTTAATTTGATGGGAAACCTTAATCCTATGTCTACTTCAGAGGAATCCGGGGAAGACGACCCCAAAGGGAAAACTCAAAAGAGCTCACCTTTCAAAATAAAGATCAGAGGCCCTAAAGAAAGTGAGTCAAAACCAAAAAGAAAGCCAAAAGTAAATAAAAGAAGCTGGGCTTTGAAGATAGGCAGGTCCTCTAATCAGGAAGAGTTAGAAAATCCAGAAGAAGAAGATGTTCCTCCACCACCAAAGAGGACGAGGACAGCTAGGGTTTCAAAGAAGAAGGGTCGGGATACTTCTAAGGATGAAACTCTGATTGTTGATGTGGAGAGTTCTGGGGAAAGGACAAGGGTTTATTCCAAGAGATCAAGGACTCCATCCCCTAAGGAAACTGTGCAGAAGATGGATCCTCCTCCGGAGACACCCATTGTGGAGCAACCTAGGGCTACTTCCCCTGAGCCAAGCATGCCTGAGCAAGAAATTTTTGAGGAACATGAGACCAGTGGAGAGGCAGAACCTTTCAAGGAAGGAGCACTCTTTGGTGCAGTAGCTAAGCTCGAGGTTGAAGAGGTAGAGAAGCACCCTTCTCTACTAGTCCAATATGAGGATTCTTTGGAAAATAGCAAGGGTAATGGATCACCTGAAGAAGAAAGTATTCCTGTTAGAACCACACCACCGGTGCATGAGGTTGAAATTGAAGAAGGAGATCAAGCTGAGCAATTCCCTAAAAAGAAAGAGGAGAAAACAATAGAACAGCATGAAGAGGCAAAAACAGAGGAAATTCGGGTGGAACCTGTTGTCCCGGATTGGCTTGAAAAGGAGATTATAAGGAAGAAACAAGTTGTTATTGAAGACACTCCTTTGGATTGGGATGAGATGCTGTCTAAGATCGACAAAGGTAAGAAGAAGAAGGCAGCTAAGGTAGTTTCAAGAATAGAAAGGGATGAAGTAAACAACAGAGTGATCCACATTGCCACCCCTGCTGCAAACAAGACTAGAGAAGAAGTCACTAGTACAGATTACAATGTGCAGACTTTTAACCTTGGGCCAATATCTATGGAATAGGACATTGAAGAGTATGAAGGGTCTAGTGTTGTGATAGTTGACAGATTAAGGAAGGAGACTCAGACCAAGCATGAGCTGAGGAAGGAAAATGAGAGACTTAAGAAATGCTTGGAGGAGGTGATGAAGCCTCTGCAATCTCTTCACCCATCTTCCTCTACCACTCCTGGTTTCTTACCCAAGGAAACCATCTCTGAAATTGAAAGGATGAAGGCTTCTGCTCAAACTACAACAGATTGGCTGAGGGATGTGTAAGTAAAAGGAAATAATGCCATCAAGGAGATCCTTTCAGTTGGAAAGGATGCAGTCAGAGCTAAGGAATTGTTGGAGCATGTGTTATCTCATGATAAGGAAGATATTGATCTTATGTTGCAGAAATCCAAGGTGATTATGGAATATGGCCAAGATCAATTGGCTACGGATGGGATTTTTCCTTCCTCCAGACTAAGTGAACCGTGGGAATGGTTTGAGGCTTTGCAGATTCGGTAGAAAGCCATGAGGAAGATCCAGAAATGAAAGAAATCAATAGATGGCGACCTGACTGGAGTATATGAGGGATGCATTGCATTTTTTAAGATTGTGACAGGTAGGAGGAAAATTGCTCCTAAGTACTTGAGCCTGGAACAACTGAGGGAATGGTGGTATGATGTTTATGCTCCAGATTCTAAGAATGTCATAACTGGACATCAGTTAGATGATGTGGCAACTTACCTGGTAGTGATGGATAAATATCGAGCCCACAAGGATGATTGGAATCAGACTGTTAAGCAGTCAAAGGAGGAGATTGGCTCCGTAGAATTTCGGCTTAGGATCTTGCCTTTGCCACCTGTCACCGAGCTAGATAAAGTGTTTTTGAGGGTTCAGGGATCATTGGCCCAGAGTAAAGATAAGGGAGACGGTAGTTAATGCCATTTTGGAGATTTGTGCTTCCCTATTATTATAGGGCATGTATTGATCCGGGCTACATTGGGGACCGTTTCTAGGCTGACCTTGATGATGTATCGACATTTAATGTGTGCCTTATTTTGAATTCCTAAGGTCGACTTGTTTTGGTAGTTGTTCTTATTTTGTAAATGTTTGGCTAGGCCGACATGTCTTGAGAATTTGCTATAAATGGTATTCTTGTCTCGTGAAAAAAAGCTAGAAAGTAGTAGAGATAAGTAAGAGCAAAAAAGAGCTAGAGTATTTTGTAGTAGTAGTAGTCAATTTCTTGAAGCAAGTATTGTAAACAGAACAGTGGAATTGTTGCAGCATTTTGATGATCTAATACAATTCAAGACATTGTGGTTTTCCTGGTGCAATCTCTTGTGTTATTTTATCTTGCATGGTTCCTATTGTTTCATCTTTCAAATTGCTTAAAGATTTAGGGTTTAGTGTTGAGAATTAGATTAGTGTGGTGGACGATTTTCATGATTTCATATTTGGAATGTTTGTAGCAATCTCTGGTCTATACTCGCAGTAACTATCTGATTGTAGTAGGCTGGTGAAGTTAACCTGGACCATATATTTATGAGTGCTTAGTTCGATTGTGGATGAATGTCTATGATTTGAAAATATATATACCTTAGAAGATTGCACCGTTCTTGTGAGATTGCATTGTGGGTTGATCAAGAATTGGTTACTTGAGGTTGGTCCATTCCAGGTATCTATTATTGCATTGTTCATTCTAGGAATAGTTTAGATCTTATCATATCCTTTCACCCTTATCTTTTGCTATTTCTTTATTATCCAGTTAGATTTAGGATTTGAGATCATCATATTGCATAATCTGATAAATTGGAAAGATACAGTTTGCTTGTAGTAAGGTCTGATTGTGATTACCAGCATTTTCACATATTATCTGAGTTATTTATGCATTGTCATGACCTGACACCTGAGAGACCTTAGGGTGATTTTCATTAATTTATTGTTGGAAATAACCTTTCAAGAGAGATAGAATATTGCATTTTGTCTAAGTTGTTTCTATGCAGAAAACACCATCAACAGGAGTCTCCGTAGACCCCGAGAAGATCAAGGCAATCATGGAATGGCTAGTGCCTTAAAATGTGTCATAATTTTGTAACTTCATGGGCGTTGTGGGATACTATAGGAAGTTTATGTAAGGTTTCTCCTAGATTGCATATCCTATTACCTCACTTCAAAGGAAGGGAATGTAGTTTGAATGGACTGAGAAATGTGAGAAAGCATTCCAACTCCTAAAGGAGAGGCTCACGACAACACCAGTGTTAACAATCGCTGATCCTAATGTAAAATTCATAGTAATTACATATGCTTCAAGAGAGGGATTGGTAGTATTATTAATGCAAGATGGACAAGTGGTAGCCTATGAATCAAGAAATCTCAAGCAACATGAAGTGAACTATGCACCTCATTATTTAGATTTGGCTACAATAGTTCATTCCTTGTAGATGTGGAAGAACTACCTTTTGCGAAAGCCATTTGAACTCAAGATAGACCACTTAAGATTGTGATACATATTTACCCAACCAAACCTTAATGTGCGGTAAAGAAGGTGGTTGGAATTCCTTAGTGCGTATGACTTTGGAATTGAATATATAAAAGGGAAAGAGAACCAAGTGGTTGATGCTCTTAGTAGATGAAAACATATGGCATCCATGATCTCAACAAGGTATAACTTGAGGCAGCAGGTGATTCAGAATCTACTAGGGTATGAGCACTATGAGAGAGTGAAGAACACCCTAGTAGCAAATCCATTTGATCATCAGTTCAATGGGTATGAGATCAAACCAAATGATATTTTGAGATATCAAAAGAGAATGTATGTTCCTAATGCTGGAGAGCTAAAGAAGTTGGTTTTAGAAGAGATTCACATTGCACCATATTCAGGACACCCCAGAGTATCCAAGATGATTGCAAAGTTGAAAAATTTGTATTTTTTCCCTAAAATCAATAAGGATATAGTGGAATATGTATCCAAATGCTTAGAGTGCCAAAGAGTCAAGGATGAGCATGCACATCCAGTCAAGTTACTGTATCCTCATGACATACCTGAGTATAAATGGTAGGTGATCAAAATGGATTTTGTATAGGCGTTGGTGTTGAGAAAGAAGAAGCATGATGTTATTTTGGTCATGATTGATGAGTTGACCAAGGTTGTGCATTTCATTCCAAGAAACCTTAAGGATGGATCGTTGATCTTGGCTAATAATTTTTCCTACGAGATCTTTTGCTTGCATGGAGTTCCAAAGACTATCATTTATGATAGGGATACACTGATGACCTAAAGGTTTTAGATGACCTTGAATGCTACACTAGGGACCAAATTAAAATTCAGCTTGGATTGTCATCCTCAAACTGAAGAGAAAACAAAGAGGGTGAATTAGGTAGTTGAAGGCCTCCTCTGAATGTATTGTATGGACCAACAGTGTAGATGGGAAGAATATTTTCCTTTGGTAGATTTTTCTTAAAACAAATCTTATCATACATCCCTAGGAATGACACCATTTGAAGCTCTTTATGGGTGGAAGTGTCATACCCCCATCAATTGGGATAAATTGGAGGATAGGATCATAGTAGGACCTAAAATGCTTAAGGAAATGGAAGAACAAATGACGGTCATTAAGAGTAGACTGAAGGAGGTGATAGACCGACAAAAGAGTTATTCCAACAAGAACCAAACTCTTAGATAGTTCACAACTGAGGATAAAGTTTTCTTGAGAGTTAAACCTCACAATTTAAGTTCTATTACTTTTAGAAAGTCTTCCAAGTTGGCCCCAAGATATGTGGTACCATTTGAAGTATTGGAAGTGATTAACTTAGTTGCTTATAGACTAGCTCTACCACCTTCTTTGGCTCGACTTCATAATGTGTTTCATGTTTCCTTGCTTAAGTCATATCATCCTAATGTGACTCATGTGCTTTATTTGCAATCCTTGCAAGTACAAGATCTAGGAGTGGTGCTAGTGGAGCCCATTAGAATCCTAGATAGATCCAATGTTAAATTACAAATGAAAGATATTGCTCAGTTTAAGGTCCAATGGAACTAGTACTCAAAGGATAGGGCTACTTGGGAGGATGTAGAAGAAATAGAACGCTCCTTTCCACATTTTCTTTCTTGATAAAGCGACTTCAATAATTTTTCTTCAAATTTTTTGGATTGAGATGCTATGATATTTCATGCTTTAATTTTGATGTGATGTTGAAATAGACATATATGATTTGATGAGATGTTGAAATAGATATATATAATTTGATGTGATGTTGAAATAGACATATATGATTTGATGAGATGTTGAAATAGACATATAAAATTAGTTTTGATGTTGAAATAGACATATATAATTTGATGTGATGTTGAAATAGACATGTATGCTCAAATTTGACATGATGTTCTTTTTTTTTGAATTACTGGATGTTCATTGGGATGATGTCCCTTCCAGGAAGGATGTCATAACCCAATTTTATTGTGTATTTATTATAATATGATAAATTAAATTATTGCATAAAATTGGCTTATATGAATATCAAGAATTGAACGTTACTGATAAATTTGCAAGTGCAAGTGTGTGTAGTTGTAGGGTGACAGGTTGAAGGATGAGAACACGGTTGAAGTAGAATTGTTTAGCCAGATTGAATGGTAAGCCAGTTCGAATATGGGTGCACACACCACAAATGGAATGATGACTTCCATTTGAACTATTCTACATATATAGAAGAACGTAATTTCATGACTTGAATTATTTCAGTGATTGAAAATGAATGGCTTGTAGATTAAATTGTCCACCTAAACCTTGTGTTTTGAAGAAAATGAAAGTACATATTTCAAGGAATGATTAAATGGCAAGAGTTTCATCATGTAAAATTATACAAATGGATGTTCAAAGTAAAATAAAAGTTCTTAGCTAATTCAGTGATAGCACATGAAACTCATAAACTCCTTCAAACAAACAATTTATACATATATATCCATGTATCCATCTTAATGGGAATATATATAAGTAAATGTAAATTTGAGAACACACATAGAAAATATGAATGAATGTTGAAAACACACACACACACACATATACACAAACACACACATATATAAACATATATAAATATAAATACATACATATACATGTTTATATTGTTTGAATTTAATTTGATAACTGATAATATCATATTATACTGTGTGAGAATCAAGAAAAAATCTTCAAGGTGACTCATGAATGATGTGACCTACCAAAAAAATTATGGAAATATTCAAAAATAGAGGCTGGTTGCTATTGACAGAAGAGCCATAATGGTAACACCCTCAGCTGCATGTAATGAAAACATTGTTTCCATTTTAGAATGGATGGTGAGGGAAAAAGAATAGTGAATTGGGGGAAAAATCAACCAGCAGCAAGGAAAAAAGTAGAGAAGAGATTGTAGAGGTGGAAAAATTAGAGGCAAGCTTCACCCAAAAAACTTGATTAATAAGGTAAATCGGTTTCCTTAAAAACAAGTTTGATTTCATTATGATTTTTCATATCATGATTGTGGTAGTCACTACATTTTGTTGAAATTTGGTAGCATAGTAAATATGTATTTTCTTTGTTTATGTGTTATAGCCTTGAGCCAAATGAAGTGTCTAATCAACCACCTTTTTGGGGTCGCATGGCCTATGGCCTACTTTTCATAAGTAGTATCTAAGTTGAGCCTTATCGGCTAGCCTATAGAGCTAGGCCGAGGCTTGGAGTCATTAAAGATGAGACTGTCATATAAGCTCTCACGATGATGCTAGCCATATCATGGCTCTTAGAATTTCATTCCGATAAATGTGTATTTTATAGTGTCTAACCTTGTAGTGGTTTGATTGTTGATCTTATGGGAAGAAATATAATCCCTTGTGTTTTCATTCAAATGTATCGCCTTTCCATTTTTAGCTTAAAAAAATGTATCTTTGGACATTTTCAGGCTCATTTGGGTCTTTCTTATGGATTTTGGCCTATTTTTTCCTAGATTTAATGTTGTAATGTGGTCAACACATTCACATTAGGTCTTAGACCCTTGTGAATCAATAAGAACTTTAAGATGTCTTATAGAAGTGTTGTAAATTGTTGTAACACATTTTCACACTTTTCTAGGACCTTTTCAATATAATTCAGTTAAATAACTTCTTTTTATCACTTACCAAGCCTTATTACAAAGTGTTGTAAAGTTTTGTAACAAACTTTCACTCTTTTCTAGGCTTTTCATCAATAATTTGACCCTTTCTTATGCTTAAATGGCCCCTTTATACACTTATAGGCCCTACTTAAGTGTATTTTTTAGAATAATATCGTTAAACATCATTTAATACACTTTAATTCTTGACACCCACTTAAATTTCCCTAGTGAGACCAAGTCGTCACTCAGGGCAACTTAGTCCCATTTGGCCCAAAAATCAAAATTATTTCAAAATTTTGGTGGGATATTATTTTCTAAACCTTGAGGTCGGCCTGTGATGTGGTATTTTTGAGAAATTTTGTATAATCATGTATAAATATAGGGTTTTTCCTCCCATTTCACCCCCATTCATTCACTTAATAACTCATTCATTATTCATTCATCATTCATCATCTCTTTCAAGTCAAGCAAGCTAGGGTTTTAGCATTCTAAGTCATCAAGATAGCTTTCTAAGGAATTCAAGGGTTGATTATTCATCCGTTATTGTAGAAATTCAAGATCTATCATCATGGCAAGTTTATAATCCCTTCATTTCATTTTCATGCTTCATCTCATTTCTTCATTTGGTTTAATTACCTAAAAGGGGTTTGACCAAGGAAAACCCCTATTCCTTAACATTAAATATTTCTCTTTCTTTCTTTGTGTTTTTGCAGATTTAGGTACTTTGAAAGCTTGGAAATCATTGAAGAATAGGTTGCAAACTTGTTGAAGACATCATGGATGTGTCACCAAAAAATGTATAGTTGGACATTTTTATGCTCATTTGAGTCTTTCTTATGGACTTTGGCTTGATATTTCCTAGATTTAATGTTGTAATGTGGTCAACACATTCACATTAGGTCTTGGACCCTTGTGAATCATTAAGAATTCTAAGATGTCTTGTAAAAGTGTTGTGAAGAGTTGTAGCCCACTTTCACTCTTTTCTAGGACCCTTTTATTATAATTCACCAGAATAACCCCTTTTTATCACTTACCAAGTCTTATTTCAAAGTGTCATAAAGAGTTGTAACAAACTTTCATGCTTTTCTAGGCTTGTCATCACTAATTCGACCCTTTCTTATGTTTAAATGACCCCTTAATGCACTTTCTGACCCTACTTAAGTGTTTCAAAGAATAATCTTGTTAAACATCATTAAATACACTTTAATTCCTGACACCTAGTAAAATTTCCCTGGTGGGACCAAGTTGCCACCTGGGGCAACTTAGTCAGGTGGCAACTTGGTTCCACTAGGCACAAAAATTAAAATTGTTTTAATTTTTTGGCAGGATTTTATTCTCTTAAACTTGAAGTCTGCCTATGATGTGTTATTTTCAGGAAATTTTATAAAATCAAGTATAAATAAAGGGTTTTCCCTTCATTTTGCATCTTCTAATTTCCTAATTTTCTTTGTGCATCTACTTAATCATTCTCAAGCATTATAAGCATTATCAAGCATCCATTGGAGCATCCATTTGCCTATCTTTAGATTTCTACATCAAGGGTTTGGTGATTTGTGACATTGCATGTTGTCCATTCATCATTCTCTCTTTATCTAATTTCATTTTCAAGGTTTTGATTACCAAACAAGGGTTTGACCAAGGCAAACCCCTATTCTCTAACCCTTAACCCTTTTCCCCCTCTTTGCATGTGCGTTTTGCAGGTCTTGTATCAATATTTCTCAAAGAGAAAGGTGATAAAAAGTTGTCAACAATCCATCAAAGTCATTCATGTCAACAAAGCCCTAATTGAAGCTTGGAGACCTTTTTCAACCTTATTTATGTAGCATCAGAACAGGAAACCTTTCGAGAAGATGATTGTAGACTGAGAGTGATAGATTCCTACCCTGAATTTTTTGAGATTCCTAGGTGGACTAAGTCACCATCAGTGGTGAATTAGTCCCACTACCAGGCCTAAAAAGCGATTTCTATATTTTTGGATACCCATTTGGCAGAAACATGTTCCAGTAGAATCTCCCTGAAATAGGACTAAGTCGTCCAACTTGGTGTAAGTGTCCTAGTTGGCTTCAATAGAAAATTTTGTAGGATTCTAGTGCCTCTCTGCATCACATTCCATTTTCCAGGTGCACCTCTCCAATCTTGTTCATTTCTATTATTTTTTACTTGCATTCTTAAGTCATTTTTCTAACATTGTTGTGTTTTCAAACAACTTACATTTCTTAAGTTTTACATTAAAAATTCATTCCCTTCATCATTTTATTGCATTTAGACATTACATTTAGATATACTTCATTCATCCTTGCATTAGTTTTGAGTGGGGACATTACGCATTTTGTTCCATCTCTCTCCTTTTAAGTGAAAAACCCTAGAAGTGCTAGAGAACCTTGGATACCAAAATTGGTGTCCACATTTTGGTGAACCTGAATTTTGAACATTTTACTTCTAATTTCAAGTGCATTTACATCCTAGGCATAACTTGCATCAACATTGCATTAAGTTTTGCATTGTTTAATTTGCATCCTAGGGTTTTAAAAATCGCATTAGTGAAAAGCTCATATAGCTTACATTTTTGCATTACATTTCATTCAAAATTCAAAAAAATGTTGCATTTTCATATTATACCTGCATCTAAAAACTTAAAAAGCATAAAATCCAATTTAATTTTTTTGAAAAATCTCAAAAAAATCACTATCGGGACTAATTCGCCACACTGGGCGACTTAGTCCTCTTGCACATTTTGCACTATAATTTTTGTCATTTTTGGAGCATTTTATGCACTTCTATTTTTTTTTATTGCATTTTTGTTATAGTTTCCATAATTGTAGTTATTAGTATTTTATTGCTTTTGGTTTACATTACTTTCACATTCACCCACATTTAGAACCCTTTGCATGAGTGTTTCGTGTCCTATTGCTAATACCTTAGTGAGAAAAATTTCAAGACTCATGTTATCCCACAATAATACACACGTTGTGGATCTTGAGTTATCTAAAGCTTCGACTCCTAGTATTGCAACTAGTACACTAGGCATGTATACTACCTTTAGCAACTCTTTCCCTTCCAATAACATGCAAGTTGACACACAGAATGATCACATCCTACAAGACAAAATCATTAACATTCATGAGGAATTAACACATCTTCAACATCAAGTGTGTCTTGAAAACATTTCAACCACTACAATTCCTACCATAGAGAACATCCATCACATGCTTGAATGTGAAGAAGGCTTGGACGTTATGAAAAAAATAGTTAAGATATACCAAGACCATGTTCCTTCCACATCTAGTACATCTCAACCAACAAACACTGTGGTTAGCCAAGGAGGACTTCACACTCCTCCTTCAACAATAGAACCTATACCTACCTATACCACTGCTCAAGTCACAACAACCATGAAACAAGTTAGTAATGTGATTCCTTCCTTGACTATTCCTACTAACATTCCTGATTCCTATGTGGCATCACATGTTCTATCCTCTTCTACCATACCATCTATAAGCATTCCCTTCACTTTCCCTATCACTACATACACTCCATCACCACTTTCCCTCCCACCTCATACCACTTACATTTACCCTCTCATAACACAACTTTTGCAAACCGTCTCCTCCATGTAAAATCAAATATCCACCATAAATCAAAATCAGAATGGACCACCCACCTATTATGTTTGAAGCAACCCACTATCTTTGGAAATATTGTGAACACCAATGCCACAAGGAATAGATATGCCTAGATTCGATAAATATGGAGGGAAGACAGATCCTTCTAACCATGTTAATGCTTACACTACCTTATGTAGTGACTTTGTCCTTGAAGATAAATTGTTAGCAAAATTGTTTCCTAGGACTTTAAAAGATAATGCCTTGGAATGGTTTTCATCCTTACCAAATAATTCAATTCATTCATTCAATGAACTAGTTGATGCATTTATAAATCATTTCCAAGTCCACATGACTCCAAAGAAGACCTTGGTAGATTTTATGAGATGCAAGCAACATGAAGGAGAAAAGATAATTGATTTTATCTCATGTTATCAATCACTTTACTCTCAAATCAATGTCAAGATTCCTGATCCACACCTTCAAAAGATGTTTATAGAAAACTTGCAAACTAAACTTTAGGAAAAACTTACTATGATGAAATTTCCCTCCTTTATGCACTTGTGTACTACCCTTTGTGATTTTCACAATTCGGTTAGTATTCATGATGCAAAGTCCACTTCTAGTCGAGCTGATAAATCTGAACATGCTAATCCAAAAAATTCACAACCATTTAGAAAGAAAAACAAAGGGTTCTTATAGTTCAACCCCCCTCAACAACCAACTCAACCAGTCAACAACCAAGTAGCAGCTATTAAAACCGTGATACCTTATAGTTATGGAGATCCGAAAAGACTATTTACACCTTTACCAGACACCCTTCATAACACAATGTCCCAACTCTTACAAAAACAAATGATTACCTTACCTATTGTTAAAACACCTGATCCTACTAAACCTTTACCTCCAAACTTTAAATCCAACACTTATTGCCATTTTTATAGAAAAAATGGACATGAAATGGAAAATTGTAAGCATCTTAAACACCTCGTGCAAGACCTCACTGATTTTGGTTGTCTATCCATTGCAAATGTTAATGATCATGGCAATAAGTTTGTTGCCCCTCCAAATCAAAATTTGTAAATTTTCACTAATCCTTGGATTCCCAAACATAATGTTCATTTCTCAAAGCTAGTGAAACTCCAAAGAATAATGTGATGAATTTTCATATAGATTTTGAACATCCTGATCCCATTCCGCATATTACCACTATTAATTCTATGGATGAAATGGTCGGTGTGATAGATGTTATCCCTCGTAAGGGCCAACCTAAGAAATCTCTTGATATTACCTTCTCCTCTAAGGATATACCTAATAATATCCCTGATGGTCCTCTTTACATAGTTGGTTGTATTTATGATAAGCCCACTAATGGGATACTCATAGATCTCACTTTTGGAGAGAATGTGATCACCGAGGAATTTTGGGTGTTACATGATCTTTATCAAGATGATTATGATAAACCTAGAGCATGGATAAAAACACACAATGGTTTTCCTTTCCCTATGATAGGATCGATCGTCCTTCCATTGCAAATAGGACCAAAAAAATTGGATGTTACATTCTCCATTATCCCGCAGTCAAATCAATTTCATTTGAGGTTAGGCCATCCATGGCTTCGCTCAATGAAAGTTGTCTCTTTAGTCATACACAAATGTTTAAAGTTTCCCATTAACAATGAATTATTCATTGTTCACTAGAGTGGATTTAACCCTTTTTCTTCTAAAGGAAACTTCTCCTTAGAATCTTTTTGGCATGAGCCCATGGAACCTATAACGCCTTGTAAAGACTTCTTTTTCATTGCTTACCAAAAATTTAAAGTAAAGAAAATTGCAGAATTGTCTCTCCATAACATGTCCCCATCCACTTCTGACACTCCTATCCTAGATGAAACCATTATTCAACCTGAACAAGATCCAAACAACCAAGACCAACCAACACCTGAAACCTCCCTGAAATCATCCAAGAGACCAAGAGACAATGATAGCAATTTTGTCATTCCTCCTCGTATAAAACAAGTTTACAAAGCAAAGGAGAAAGTGACTACCAACCTTCCATGGTTGCTTCTATTCCTCCCCCTAGGGAAGAAAATCCACCTATGGTTGATCAACCCACTCCTTCACAAACACAAATTGATAAAAAAATCAAAAGAAATAGAGGATCTAGGTAGCGTAGGCGTAGACATTGTGCCCTTGCTCACAACTTACAAGCAAACAAAAACAAGGAAAATCAAAATCTGCACTTGACAGAAGCATTACATGACAAACCTCCTCTCCAATCACAAAAAAAAGATCCAATACAACAACTAAAACAATAGGTGCACCCTTCATTGGACATTATCATTCATCCTCCTATTGTCATTAATCTAGATAATGATGATGAGATCACTAAAATTGACGAAGAGGTGCATAATGATTTGAACACATTATTTTCCTCTTCCATGTACTTAAATGATGAATCTCCTACAAAGAGTGTAGAACAAGTAGTGTTTCCTCTATTTCAACACTTGCACTTGTCCCTCTGGCTAGTTTCCCATCCTCGGCATATCATGAACATGATTGGGAGGTGGATGAATTGCATTTTCCTTACTAGTCTTTTGCATTTTCTTTTTATTTTTCCTTTGTGTGTTTTTATGTGGGTAACGTGTTCTCTTGTGATGTTCTATTTGATGTTATCTCTCTTTGTGACATTCCTCTATTTGTACCTTCATTCTTCTATATGTCGTACATCACTTTTTCTTTTACTTTTTTTTTCCTTTTGGGTATGATGCAACACATTGAGATTTCAATGTCTCTTCCATGTGATAAAAAGTGGACAACAATCCATAAAAGTCACTCAAGTCAACAAAGCCCTAATTGAAGCTTGGAGACCCTTTTCAGCACAATTTTTGTAGAATCAGAACAAGACACCTATCAAGAAGAGGATTGCAGACCGAGAGCTATAGATTCTTGCGCCAAATTTCTTGATATTCCCAAGTTTCCAGTAGTGGCGAATAGTCCCACTAACATGCCTAAAGAGTGATTTCTGTATTTTTGGATACCCATTTGGCATAAACTTGTTTCGACAGAATCTCCCTGAAATAGGACTAAGTTGTCCAGCTTGGCGTAAGTGTCCCTATTGGCTTTAACAACAAATTTTGTAGGATTCTAGAGCCTCTCTACATCACATTCTAGTTGAACTAGGTGCACCTTTCCAGTCTTGTTCATTTCTGTTATTTTTTACTTGCATTCTTAGGTCATTTTGCATACATCATTGTGTTTTCAAAAAACCTACATTTCTTAAGTGTTACATTAACAATTCATTCCCTTTATCAGTTTATTGCATTTAGACATACTTCATTCATCCTTGCATTAGTTTTGAGTGGGGACATTACGCATTTTGGTCCATCTCTCTCCTTTTAAGCGAAAAACCCTAGAAGTGTTAGAGAACCTTGGATACCAAAATCGGTGTCCACAACGGGCTAGGTCAAAATATCCACAAAAAGTCA
Source organism: Sequoia sempervirens (assembly GCA_007258455.2). Lineage (NCBI taxonomy): Eukaryota > Viridiplantae > Streptophyta > Pinopsida > Cupressales > Cupressaceae > Sequoia > Sequoia sempervirens. Next base: position 99,404 of record VDFB02073741.1, read on the forward strand.
CTTGTAGGCCCGAATACCTGGAGGAGCTGGAAGTGCAAACCGAGAGCTTCCATTTCCACTTTCGGATTTTTAGATAAGCCAAAGTGGACTAAGTCACAATCAATGGAAACTTAGTCTCACTATACATGTTTGTCATAAATTTCTAAGATTCAAATACCCATTTGGCTGAAAGTGGCTCCAAAATAGTTTTCCAGATCTGGGACTAAGTCACCCAAAATCGCGTAAGTGTCCTAGTAGGTCAAAATTCTTGAATTAGCAGTATTTCTAGTATCCAAGTGCTCACTCCCAATCTTACAGTTTTATGTTTTGTCTCATGGTCATATCTAAATCATTTAGTTTATGTTTTCATATCACATTATGTTTTCAAACAGTTTACATTTCTTTAGTTTTATTTTTTTAGTCAATATCTTTTATCAATTTTCAGCATTTAGGTCATTCTCCTTTAATAGGTTTCAATCATATTTGCATTTGTCTTGAGTGAGCCATCAAGTTTTTTGGGATTCCTCTCTCCTTTGAGGTGCAAGACCCTATATGTGTGAGAGAGTCCCCTATCCCCAAAAATCTACAATTCATTTTGGTGAACCTACTTTTTGAATACCTTTTGTTCTAATTTGGAGTCCATCATCCTCCTAGAATTAGCCTGCATTAACATTGCATTGCATTTTTCATTAGTTAATTTGTATTAGTGAAAGTGCATTTAGGTTTCATTTTTGCATCTTAAATCATTAAATTTTTTTGAAAATATACGTTTGCATCTTAGGTTTGCATCATACAGCGCAGAAAACATAAAAATCAATCAAAAAAATCTGAAAAATCCTGAAAAATACCCCTACTGGGACTCATTTTCCACCTTGGGTTACTTAGTCCCTTTCCACCCCTGAACTTTCTTTCACAACACTGAAAACCCTATTTTTTAGCTTATGTTTGCTGCCATTAACTATCTGTATCAGTTGGTTGAGTTTCTATAACATGCATTTCATTAGATCTAGCTTAAATTAGCTCATTTTATGCATTGCTTAATTTCAATTTTGTATTTCCAACATTTCATCTTTTAGGTTGTTGCATAATGTAATCTAAAAATTGCATTTCACTTTAAGTCATTGCATTGCACTTTATTTACTTTCTCATGTTAGCATGTGTGCTCTCTTCAAGCATTCAGTGTTTCTAGAATATCAAGTGGCTTGTATGACTCTATTTTTCATGGACATAATCTAGGACAGCAAAGTAAAACCTTTGATAAGCATGTTGCTTAACCTCCTATTACCTATCAAATTTGTAAGAATGTCATAACACAAGAGGATGCAAGTGTAGAAAATCATAACAATCACACTTTTTCTTCTTCAAATACCTCTCCTATTAGTGATGAAGGTAGCTTGGTTAAAGAAGCTACAAGCATTGAAAGTCTTGATTGTCCCTCTCCTCTTCCACCTTTGGAAGACATTAGAACACAAGAAGATGAGATCATAGAAACATTTCTAGACATCACATTACCTAGTCTCCATAACCATGAAAATCACAATTTTCCTTCTCCTCATATCCCTCCTTGATGCAAAGAGTATAGGTTGGTGTTAGAAGTGAACCATAGATTTTAATGGTTAGGAATGTTAGGTCACTTTTGCTCAATTAGGGTTTTTCACCTAAAGGAAAGAGATAGATCCCACACTACAAAATCTAGGTGGTTCACTCAATCTAATGTATGTATGATGAAATTATGCCTAAATGCAATCATCTAGATACAATAAATTGATAAAATGGATTGATTATTGAATGGAAACTAAAGAAAAATGCTTCTTTGAAAACACATTGTATAATGCAAAAACACCTAGAAATGAACGTTAAACTAAAACAAAAATGGATCTGAAACTGAAAGTGTGCACCTAAGATATGGAAGGAGGCTAAAAATGACATTTGAAATGTTGTTGATGTTGGAAATTTGGCCTACTGGGACTCATTTACCATTCTGGGCGAATTAGTCCTAGTTTTGTAAAACTGACCCAAAACATGTTTCAGACAAAAGGATATCCAGAAATGTAGAAAACCCTATTTAGGCTTGGAAATGGGACTCATTTTCCACTAATGGTGAATGAGTCCACTTTTGAATTTCCAAATATCCAAAAGAGAAACAAGAGCTCCTAATCTACACTTTGGCTTTCTATAGGTGTCTGCTTCTGAAACTCTGATTTATGAACCTGAAAATGAGTTTTTGTTGAAATTTTGACTTGTTCAATGAAGAGAAGACTTAAAAAAAATGCAATGCAATCATCAATGATTTCTAAGCCTCTAAGATGTCTAAATCTACAAACACACAAGACAAGAGAGAGAAATGTTGGATGTTAGGGCATGGGGGTTTGCCTTGGTATAACCCATTTTAGGTAATTAAACCAAAATAGAGGAAGAATGTAATGAAACATATAATAATAGAGTTGATTACCTTCGAATGTGTTGGAAAATGTGCCTCAATCTCATAGGTTGAATCCTCTAAGAAAGCATGGTTGCTGTGACATTCATGGTGTCTAGCCAACTGACAGTTCAGTAATCTTGTGGTTTTCTCATGTCGCTGTGACTTTGTTTCTTTATTGCCGAATGGACCTATCGCTATGACTTGGTGCAGTCGCTGTAACCCTTTGCAGAGTGGAAATGTCTCAGCGACAGAAGGGTTTGTTATTGGGTGCCTAGCATATGTCGGTGTGACCTATGGTGATTGGAGTCATCGATGTAACCTGTTTGCTTTGATATGAAGTCTTAGCGATGGAGGGTTGTCTCACCGATATGTTTTCTCCTAGAGCCGTCGGGGTAACACAAGTGTGTCGGTATGTGGTCCTAGCAACAGGGAGATGTCTCACCGATTGTAGTCATCAGGGTGACTTGAACATTCAGGAAGATCTCTTAGCAATTGGGAGATGTTTGGCTGACTGAATACACTCAGAGTAACTCAAAGGGTATCGGCATGAAGTCTTAGCGATATGTAAAGTCTTGCCGACATTGCTCGTGGTCATCGGGGAAACTCACATGTATCAGAATGATGTCTCGGTGATGATAGGAAGTCTTATCGATATCGGCATGACCTTTGGTCTATCTGGCCGATGTCGAAATCGACATGACTTGTTCCTATCAAAATTTAGTCTTGGCAACCAGGAGATGTCTCAGCAAATGGAGTCATCGGTATGACTTGAAGGCTTTGCTATGAAGTCTTGGCGATGGGCGTTTGTCTCATCGACGGTGTGGGATGTGTTTGGCATGACTCCTGGTGAAAGGTAAGCTTGGGGTAACCTGAAGACTTCAGCGTGAAGTCTTGGCAAAGACAAAAGTTCTTGCCGACTCAATAAGACTCGGTGCGCTTGGTGTAAGGTCTCGGCGAAAGATGAATGTCTTGTCGACTGTTGAGCACAGCGGTGTAATTTGAAGGCATCAATGAGATGTCTTGGTGAAGTGTGTTTGTCTTGCTGATGGGAATCCTGATGTTGGTATAACTCTTGGTGATTGTTCGGAGTTCGGCATAACATGAAGCTCGGTGTGATGTGTTGGCGAAATACAAATGTCTTGTCGACTTGGTATGACATGTTTGCTCGATGAGAACTCTTAGCAAACTGTAATGTCCTGCCGATGGCAAAGCTGAAATCGATATGACTTGTGAGCATCTATAAAACATCTTGCCGATGGAGGAATCTCTTGCTGAGGATGTCGAGGGATTCGATATGAGTCATGGCATTCGATATAACCTCTTGTTGACTATTGGAACCTATGTCGATATTGTATGTGAATCCATTGAGCATCGAAAAGACACTTCTCGTGTCTCACCGACATGCAAACTCAGTAGATTGTTCCTTGACCATTTGACTTGGCTCGTGGACCAATCAGAGGAAGTAAAATTCAAATGATTGGCAGTTGGATTTTCTGAACGGTTTGAAAGGAAAATTCTGCACAGGAGTGGAAGCATCTACGACGATAAGGATGCTGAGTTGGGAGATTGCTAAAGTGTGATCTTGGACCGATTCACAAAGATCCTATTGAGAATGAATGCATACATGAATGCATTGGACGTTCTGTAGTGAAGGACGCTGACGGGCTGATAAGCCAAGAAGCTGAAGAGCTGAGAGCAAGAGAGAGAATGATAGAGTGAGGACCGAGTGGCTGGCCAAAAGGCCGAAGCCATGAGGTCGAAGCAGAGGAAGAGAAAGGCAGTGTTATGCTAGAATCTCTCCTGATCTCTCTAGGGGTGTTTGCTACTAGTTGTATCCAGATGAACAAGATGTAATCTCTGAAAAGGCTAAGAGCCTTCAATTGTATTGTAACCATTTGTTGCTAAATAATACAATGGCTCGATCTTTGGAGTGTGGGGTTTTTTATCCGAAAGGATTTTCCCCATGTAAATATTTGTGTTCTAGTTTTTTATTTCATCTTTCATGTATGTTGGTTCATGTAGTGGAATCTGTTAATGCTTGCTATTGAGTTTACATGTATTTCTCTCAGATGGATCAATATAGGAAATAAATTGTGTCTATTCCACATTGGGACATAGTTGTCTGTGTCTTTGAGGTAACCTAATCGAAACAAAAGTTACCGAAGGCACTACTGTATGGAGTTTTCACTAGATACACTCCAAATTTCCTTACAAGTGGTATCAGAGCCTTCTTTTGGTTGTTGGTTCTGGATATTTCTCCTGTGAAGATTTCTCAGTTTATTGGGCTCGAAGAAATCTTGAGGAATGGACTAATGTATTGATCCTTTGATGAGTGGAAGCCTTGTGGTATTCTAAGATAGCATGCAGCTTGAAGGATGGTCAAGACGGAAAAGGGAGTTGATCATGTTGTGATTTGTGTCTCCTGGATGCTAGAGGTTTAACCTTGAAGTATGAGGTGGATTCTTCAAAGTGCTTATGCTAGGTGGTGGTTCCTAGTGTTGGAAAGCACTTTTTCTTGTTAACCTTGAATGCTTGAAGGCTATGAAGTTAATCATTAGATGATTTGCAAGCTTCTGAAATAGCCTTCCTCTCTTTCTTAGATGCATGTACATGTTGGTGGTTTAGAGTTGGACTGAAAAGGGTTTGGATTCTCTTGAACTGTTGTTTCCTTTCTAAGGATGTTTTGTACTTGCATGGCTCTGTAGTTTTGCAGGTTTTACACGGTTAAGAAAAAACTTGTGAGCATGTGGAGTTGTTGTTAAGCTATTGTCTATGGATTGGCCTTTATGGGGTGTTCTTGGATGAGATAGTTGCAGGTCTGCAGGCATGCTTGGTGCATGGTTTGAGGAGGTATGTTTTCTTCTCTGCATGGGAGTGTTGGTAAGTGATTTGTCACTCAACATTATTGTGGTGGTGTTCCTTGATTATGGTGCTCGTTGTGGACATGTTTGGAAAGTCAGATCTGGTGTGATTTGGTGTTTGAATCATGTTGTCTACATGGTTATTCTCTTTGATATCTCAGTGATGCAGTTTCCAATGCAATGATGGGTTTGCACGTTTCTGTTGAATGGATCTACAGGTTGTGCAATGTTGTGGGTTGTATTTACCTACATGTTTGCTATGAGACAACTCGGATGTGGACTGTCTATATCCACGAGGTTGATTCATTGTTGGTATAAACTTGTTAGTTGTCTGTGGTCACTTGTGCATTGGTGTGATTATTTTGAGATGAGAGGATGGATATTCTTGAGTACCTAAATAGTAGGTTAAGGGAACCTGTAGTAGGTGGTCATGATGCTTGGAGACCTTAGATGTCACATTTCAGTGGGAGCTCTAGCAGTGACTGTGGGTTCATCACATGGTGGTGAATAGTCTTCTTTAGTGTTACAGAAGGGTTCTTGCACTTTTGCATGGACATTATTTGAAGATGTGCAACATCTTGGAACCATGGAGGATGCTTGGAGTCTTTGTCTAAGGTGTTGGTGGTGCTTGACAGGTGATGTTGGTTTTAAGTCTATTTGCTTTATGTCATAGTATACTCTTGGTCCACTGGAGTTTTGGAATTATGCATTGTACTTGAGACAATCGTGAAGTCACTTGGAGCATGGTATCTCCTAAGGGGATGAATAGATCATGATGTCATGATAAGTTCCTGATTCAGATGATTGGAGCTTTGATAGTGATATGGTAATTCTTTGTGTATTAAGTTCTTTTATTATTTGCTTGATACTTCATGATGTTGTAGTAATGCAGTTGAAGTTTAGCATGAGATGATCAGTTGCTAGTACTCATGGATACATGAAGAATAAGGTGAGGCATTTTTTCTCTTATGAGAGATGTGTTGATGCTTGTTACTCTTGTTAAATTTGTTTAGTAGAAAGTCTGAGAAGCCTTCACCTTGGTTGAAAGTGAGTTCAATAAGAGACCTATGAGGAGATTGCTCTTGGATTAGTCATGATGACTTGTATATCTTGAAGGAGTATTCTTGCTCCCACTCTTGGTCTGCTCGATAGTTTATCTGAAAGGTATTTGGCCCATTATATTTTTTAGATGTGTTTTATTAAGTTTACTTTCATGATATGGATCTTGAATTACTGTTTAATGATTCTGGAAGATTCATAGTGGAATTTGTATAGTTTCTTTTGTCTCCTTGTTACTAATGAGAATTGGTAGGAGATGTTGTATGGGCTGATTTCCTGAAATGGGGAATGAACTAGCTTGATCTTCTTAAAGATGCTTACATCCATGTTGTTTGTTAAATTGGTTTGATCTTGGTGATTGAACGGATGGATGTTAAGGCTTTCTTTTGGGATATGAAGAAGATCATTCTTGACATAGCTGGCTATTAGAAGTGTATGTAGAAGGACGTTCTACAGGAAGATGATGTGCAAAATTTCTCTCTGTGGCCATGAAGGTTTGTGGTGAGAGAAATGTTTCTTGTGGCAGGTTGTTGTAGGTTGTGCATATCATTGTGAATTTTTTCCTTGGTACTACAGGGTTACATTTTCTATGTGCTGGGATTGGTAGACTTGTTGATGCCTTTGATCTTTCAGATCTAGATTACTCAGGCAGTGGGAGTTCCTATATGTTTCTTGTCTTCTTCGACTGGTTGACACTTGGAGCTTGTATTTGTTGTTGATGAGTTGGCTATGGTTTGGCATGAGTTTACTAATGGTGATACCGATGAGGTATGTGAGATTGGATGGAATAGCATGAGCTGTGGGTTCTAGTTCCAGTTGCGTGGGTTATTAGTTGGATGGGAGCAGTTAGTCTGATTATTGTTCTAACTGATGTTTAGTATCTTGTTTCTAGATAATGACTTCACTGTTGTGTTCTGGTTGAAGCTTTGAAGTTAATATTGCTTATGTATAGCATTTGAACACAGTGAAGTGGTAGCAGTATCTTGGTGGTGAGATTGCTAGGATCTTTTGCTTGTGTTCATTGGAATGGTGCTTATAGACCTTGGCTTTGTATTCTTCTTCCATAGGTGGCATGTTGGAAGATGATAGGATTGTTGCCTAAAGGTGAACATCTTGGATGTTGGAGTTGATTTCTTGATAGAGCATGAGAGCATGTTGAGGTCTATGTGGTTTCCTGGATGGCTATGATCAATTGCTTTGGGGTGAAGCCACATAAGTGGTTAACACTTTTGAAGAGGAAGTAAATTTCAAATTTTTCCCATTCTTCATATCAAATGGGTTCGGCTGAACCCTATGGCTCGACCGAACCATTTAACTGGTTCGGTCGAGCCATAGGGTTCGGCTAAACCCATGGCTCGGCCGAACTAGTCACCGCCCCCAATAAAAAACAATATTTAAGTGGGTTCAGCCAAACCTAGGTTTGGCCATACCCCTTGACTATGACTAAAACAAAAAAAATGCTTTCACTTTCACATTTTTACTGTGAACTTTACTAGTCAGTCACTGTCTCCCTGCGTGCGGCGAACATAATCCGAACGGCGACCCAACAAAATTTCTCACCGACGAAAGAAAATTTCGGGTCCTCTCTTCAAACTTCATCATTCCAATTCGCATATCGACCACTATTGAGCACGAGAAAATGCATGTATTTGTTTAATTTCGAAACCCTATATGCAATTTTTTTAAAATTTGTTGAATTCAAATTGCACTTGTTTGAAAGTTTTTAAAGCATTTTCAATATAGTATTTTGCTTCCTCATTTTGCATAATCCAAGGGTTTGAGTACGAAAAAATGAGTTTCCTCCAAAAGTTAGTGCAAAAAAACATTATAATGGCTCTCAACATAGTCTAAAAAATGGAGATAAATAAATTCCTAAAGACTAGAAGTGTAGGGGTCAAGGTCACAAAATAATTTTAAAACTACAAATTTAGGGTTAAACTTGTAGATGAAAATGCAAATTTCATACATGTAGGAGTGAACCATGAAATTCATAGCTTGATTTGTTAAGGTGTTATAATATTAAATCTTATAAAAAATAAAGAATCATATCATTGATTACGTACATTACAATAAAATATCTCCATATAACAAATGAAGCTAAAAACCCTAATCTTCTTTGTGAATTATATAGTGTGTTTACTACATGAGTAATTTTTTTTATGAAAACCATGTTTGGGAATGAAAATATCCAATCCATATACTTCTAAACAAAGTTTGCAATGCTTATGGTTCTTTTGGCCTTATAGATTCTTGAATCATTTGATAATATAAAACCAAAATATAACCTACTTTGGCTCTAATAATTGTAAATCCTTTAGGAATTCTAAATTGTTGCATCTTGTCATGATTTTCCCACCATTGTTATTCCTTTTGAAAATTTTAAATTGAGCGAAGGAATGTACACTTATAGAGATCCTTATGTATGTTCTTAAAATTATTGCAAGGTTAAATGGCTTAATCTAAATAAAGTCATGCTCTGGATCCTCTTACAGTGCCAACATCTTTACTAGTGTTCAAACATATTTGATACCTTGATGGCATGACATAGATGATGTTGCTTGATATTGCTTTATCCATGGATACCCAAATAAAATATGAGATACATCTAAAGAAGAAAGAATATGACATAGAATAAGAACTTCCCTCATCTTTTAGACCAAAAATTAAGGTAAAATAATGTATCCTATAGTTTCAATCAACATATCATTAGTCAATTTTAAATAAACCTTCAAATATGCATATGCTTGTTGATAAAATGATGATAAAACAAAAATTATTCAATGCATACATTTTATTGGTGAGTAAGATCAATAAACACACCCTTACATGGTTCATGATCCACACAAAACCAAATGACCATTATAATTATTTGGTAATATCTCACAATGTGAAAAAGGTGTCAAAAAAATTAGCATACCTAAATCGTAAATTGACTTGTCATAAAGTGGGTGGGTAGCTTAGTGGTGGAGATTTGCATCCTAACTAGTTCATGGAAATTTCAACATGAGGAGAATTAATAGTAAAATAATAATATCTTTTGACAACATAGGCATCCAAGTACTCATTCCAAGATTGTTGAAGATACAATATTAATACATCAGGATTTCAATTAAATATCACACTTTCCTATAAAAAAATCCCAATTGATCTATCTTTTGGTAGTGCATTTAGTTTGATATATTTTTCTTCCCCATACTTACAAGATTCCTTTATTATCGAAGCTTATTTACTCTAGTATGTTATCCTTGGTTCTCATATGAACTATATATATATATATAATTCAATCAAGATCCTCTTATCATTACAAATTTAAACTTAGCTTATTTTTTCTCCCAATTTCTTCTTAATGAACATATGGTCTTTCTTCCTCTATTAGCCTACTCATGCACCATCACCAACCATGAATGAATCTCCATGAAGCTAAATACCCATTTGTACTTGGTTGGTGTAAGTTGGGATTAGTGTTCCATTCACTTAAAATCTTATCTTTAATGTTGTTTTTTTCTAAATTCTTTCTAAAGGGCATAAATTACAGTCTAGAGCTTTGATTTTAATATTTTCTTAAAATTAAAAATATTAATGAGCTTGATGCATTAAGCTAAAAAATATCAATTTGGACACCATTAAAACCCTCAAGAGACTCTCGCAAAGTGAAAATGAGCTCCAAAATTTTATATTGTGATATGTGAGAAAAAATGAAAAGGTAAGCAATGGGCTCAAGATATTATTATAATAAAATTAAATAAGGAGATCGTGATGATTATTGTACTAGGAGTTACATTGGGAAGAGTGGAGCATCTTTTCATAATAGATGAGACTTATTGTAGTTGACATCTTCATCATAAAGCACTAGTATTGGGAGTGGTTACTATCAAGGTTATGGGATTTAAGGTCCTATATCATTAGTTCGTTTATATTTTGTGTACATGTTCCAATGCATAGTGGGGCATGGGTTCTTTTCTTGTGGACCATGATTTTTTTCCACTCACTACATAAATTAATTGATCATTTCTTGTTTCCCTTGCTCTATATATAATTTAATGTATGACATAAGGTTTAAATAGTGTTATGTAGAAATAGCCAAAACATTAGACTAAAGAAGATTGAGTGGATTGGATTGTTATACTCTTGTTATGAATATTAATAAAAGTTTCATATCTCTTTAGTAGTGGGATTTTTTGAAAGGGTTTCTCCATATTATAATTCTAGTGTTCATGAGCTTTGAATATTTATTTATTTTCTCCACTATTTCATTAATATTATTTGGTATATTGTATGTTTGATTAGACTTAAAGTGCCTCACCATTAGTTGATACTCCTACTATATATATTTACCTTGTTTGCAATAGTTTAGTCCATGTCAATAGTTGATTTGCAGGTCCTTAATAACTTGGTGGGAATATCAAGTATTTTTTATTAAATATACTCAATAATCATTGTAAAAGAAATTTTAAATCAAATATTAGTCTAGAATGATTATTTGAGTGCTAGATAAACCATTTAAATTTAACCTTCATAATATTACTCTAAATATGTAGTTTTACCAACAAAAGGAATGATATTTATGTCTATTACATGACAATTACAAAATCGTGACTATAATTCTTTAAATTATACTCATAATCTAATTTAATACTCATAAGATATTAAATCATTGTTTTTCTCAAGAGACGTGTAATTAAATATCAAGAATATTCTTTAGTTTATTAGTCCACAAAATAATTTTAATATAGTCCATAACATTCAATTTTAAAATTCATAGAGTTGTTGGGATATTATCATATCACTAGCTATGGAAAAATTTAGGGAAGGGTGGGATATTACACTGCCCCCTATATTTGTGTGTTTTAGAGAAAATTAGCATGGAAGGTTTGCATTTCTCACAAATAAGAAAAAATCCTGAGAATAATGTACAATATTCTACTATAGGTTTTCATATTGTTGAGTTATGCCTTGCAAATTAAATGTGTATCTTTTCCTCTACAACAGTCCATTTATACATAGAACTATGGATTAATGGTTTTATTATATTATGATTGAATTATGCCTCATGTTGGAAATTCCTCTATCTCTTCTGTGCTAAAATAATTTGGAACTAATAGGATTCAATTGTGTTTTATGACATAGGTCTATATTACCACAATGATGTATGTATAGGTGTACATTTTAACTTGGTTAGCTTTCCTAGCAAGTTCTTCATTACAACAATCACTCCACCTTGTCACTCAATCAAGCCCACTAGAACATATATTGGAATTTAACCTCTTTCATACTAAAAGAAAAAGTAATCATTAATTATATTTAATTCACCATATAATTTGATATAACTAATGCATTTTATAAGATCTAATTGGTGTATTTACAAAAACTATTTTCTGTTTTGGGCATAGGTGGTCCTAGAAAATATGCATAAATAATAAGATAGACTATGGATTATCTTTTAAATATTGTTCACGGTTTTTCATGTCATATTTTTATAGGAGGTCCTCATAATTAGTATTCTTGTATGGTATTAGAGCCAAGCTAGGTGCATTTGACACCTATGTTGTGGCTCAAGGGAGTGTGTTGGAGAAATGATACGCACCTAAGCCATAAAAAGACTCATCACAATGTGA